>JAJMHT010000003.1:69647-116142 GCA_030583145.1 Metschnikowia vanudenii | reverse complement strand
ACAACAGTTGGAACTTCCTTATCTGATTCATCAGAATCGGTATCGTCGTGGGCATCCGCAATCTGTGAGAAAATAGGAACTTCAGCGAAATTAAAACTTGGAAATGTGGCCAGGTCCTGCTTTCGGTTAGAATCATTGGGCTCATTATTAGGAAAATAACTATGGTCAATCCCATCGTCATTATGGATATACCTGCGATAGAATTTGGTATAGTCGTCAAACATCAGAGGCCCATATCTCTCACAAAACTCAGTCACTTGAAGTGACAAGTCTTCTCTAACCCTTTTCAATTCCTCAATTTGCATTAAATCATTGCGCTTCAGAAGAAGCGAGTAAGCCAAAGGCTGCAAAGAAGTGAAATACTCATACCCAATTTCACCAGTTCGGAGCGAGGAATACGTGATTAGGATGTTCAAAAGGTAGCAGAGTACGAACACCGCCCACGAAGAAGTTTCGCCTGCCCATCCATTCTTCATGACAAAATGCGTCGAGATGCTAGCCCAAAAGATGTAGAGCATGGGAGCCAAACCAAGTGCCACAAGAATTTTCCAAGACGCAATCACATCGTCACCCTTGATCTTGACTACCGAGGATGCCAACGCGGCCTTTGCCTTTTGTTTAGAGATCCTGTTTGCCACAATGAAAACAGGAGAGAACATGAATATTCCTGGCAAGGAAAGGCACAAACTGACCAAGCATCTCATTACTCGATTAACAAATGTTGCAAGCACAGAAAATCGATTGAGTCCAGTCAAGGATTCTACTTGGTGGTCGCGCAAGCCCAATGACATGAGCTTTTTATTATAATTTGCCACGGAGTTCTTCAAAGCTTGAACATCAGGCTGATCTGCATACTTCTCGTAACCCTTTATGAGTCGTCTATTCATCTCGACTTTCAACGGTAACGGGGTGGCGTCTCTATCCGTTGGAGCGTACAAGCGGCGAGCCGCTTGAATAGTAATAAGAGTTTCGATGTCTTTACAAGTCACCGTCACTTCTTGAAGTCGCAATGTGATGTTTTCAAGATATTGGTTGACGATAGTGCGGGAATCCTTTTCATACTCTGCACTCTCCTTTTTGGTAACTGTCATTGGTTTCCCATACTCGATGACTACACTGGAACGAAATTTGTCAGCATGAAAGTAGTTAAGCCCCACGGGAACAATATTCACTGTCGCTTCTGGGTCTTCGGATTGCGCGACTGCTCCCAATGCCATAAGAGCCACACCGGGCTTTAATGGTAAGAGTGTAGGCCGGTCATGCAGCCCTCCTTCTGGGAAGATTCCCATTGCTCGTCCTTTCAGAAGATGACTAAAGACACTTTGAAAAGTTTTCTGGTTATCAATATGCGGTGCCAAGACATATGGGTATCCATCTTGCAACGCATCTATGACCCGTTTGTCCTTCTTGGAAGGATTGTCAAAATTCACCTGGAAAGGTTTTTGAAGCACAATTTTCGTGTCCGACTCTATCGATTTGATTTTTGCATTGCCCAAATAGTCTTGGAGCCCAATGAGACCCTTCACTTGAGCTGTCTCAGTGAACTTGGTGCCTTCTCCAAGGACCACTAAATTATCATTATCCGGTCCAAAGTTCTCCACCTTAATTGTGCCTTCATACGGTTTGACCAAATCTTGAGCACGTTCCACTGGAAGAGCACTACAAAGGCGAGCTAGCGTGCCAACATTCCATGTTCTGTAAGTTTTTGCTGCGGTCAACAAGGAGATTCTCCGGCCAGATTCCTTGCGACTGGTCATCATCAAAACCACTGGGTCAACAAACAAATTGTGATGCGGGGCGCAAACGAAAATAACGGCACCTTTTTTTGGAATATTAAAAGTGCCACGAGAACGTACTTCCCGAAAGAAGGTGTGGATCACAGCATCTAAAAACCATATAACCAAATCATAAATGATCAGAAGCGCTATATCGGCCAACAGCGATGAAATGCCCATGATTGCTTGACTTTCTATCAATTGAAGCGAATAAACTGGGTTATGCTGGTGTTTGGAAAATAAAAACAATATTTCTAAAATGCCGTGTGGTGGTTAAGTGCTTAGATCTCTAAAATGTTGTGGAAAAATGTGGGGAAAATCGAATTGCAAAAGTGGCTCCAAGGTTGCTCGCGTCACGTGATACATCTAATAAGACTAGGCTGTTAAATAAAAGCCCGCCTAATTCAGGACTTCAATATTTCAGTTAAGGAGGATAAAGAGAAGAAAAAATCATGCAGGTATTCTTTCCAGATATACAAGTCAATCTAAAGTAGTAAGATTACTAAACAAAGAGTTTATAGGATACGCCTACAATTCTCCAAAAGAAGTACGTCGCATAACCTACATCATTGCACCTAGGGATATCAAAAGAACAAAATCACACGGCCAATATGGGACCCTGTTAGAGAAAAGGCACTGAAGCTGGGGTCCTGGCCATAACAGGTAGGGTCGAACAAAATCTTTGTCCATTGTAAGTAGTTCTAAAAAATGGAAATCGAATTCTTTGGGTATTTTCCAAGTCAGACAATCACCCCATCTCTGTATAGTTCATTGTTCTCAAATTGTAGAATCTCGAGATCATGTAATATTAGGTTGCCTTCGAACGCGTTGCATAACACCGCAGAACCATATGACACACCTATGAGAAACAATCTCATTAGCAGAATGCCAGTCACCGAGGCGGGTCATACTTCCTGGATGCGAAAGAATCTGTTTCTTGAGCCCCAAAGATTGCAAAAATTAATGATATCCAGCAAAGCGCACTTTAATAAGTAAAACTTCAATGTACAATACTTAACTGATGCTTTAGTACCTTCATGTTCTTATGTTAAAAGACGACATTTACTTCATGCATTTAATCTTCGCCAGCAGGTACCTCGTCCTTCAAGATTTTGATCAATTTCAACCTGATTTCGGTTTTTTCATCTCCTCGAAGAGTATCTTGCACAAAAAAGACGTCGGTGTCGAGCTGGATCATCTGCAAGGCACCCCTTAAAACACCACAGTACAATTGGGAGTACCATAACTCTTTCTGAATCTTTGGGTCCAGTGTGACCGGAAGTTCGACAAACTCAGCCAAAGGATTTTCATGGAGAATAATCGAGAAGCTTTTTCCATCCGGAGAAAAGTTTTCCACAGATGGGGTAATATTAAGGAACATCTTGAAAGCCACCTTACTGATCATATCTGCTGTTTCACGGAACGACGAGCATCGTTGCGCTCCGGTTTTCGCGAGAAATTCTTCAATAAGTCTAACACCAATATTATATCCCATTTTGTCTAGCTGCTGGTTGACTTCAATGTAATTTTTGTTGAAATCCCGGCACATTTGGGCCACTACGGATCCATAGGTGAGAGTCAAAAGCTCGGTGTTCTAAGCTAGGTTAGTACGAAGTAAAAAGATTTCAAAAAGCCGCAAAAAACATACTATCTTCTCAACACTATTGTCCCATATATCATCACCAGTAGTTCTTAACTTGGACATATTTTTCTTTGGTTATTTCTTTGTACGCTTGTATGGTATCTCGGGGTACGAATCATTTGGGACGTTTTGGAGAATGATGGATCACGTGAGCGCGTGAGGACCAGGTGGTTCATATCAATTGCATCAATAGGTTTCAGTGGCAGAACAAAAGGTTTTAACTACACGAGGAAAGAGCTTTGGACTTTGAGCATTTTTTGAAAGATCCAAACTTCTGAAATCGTAATAGCTTTTTAAAATAGCGTTAGGAAGGCGACAGCTACTGAGCTATGATGAAGGTGTAAGATTTTCGGAACGATTGATTTGTTGAGAAGTTTGGGAGAAAATCTTATTCCATTTTACTTTTTCTTGTTTTATTTTTTTACATTTTCGTTTCGGAAGACCATCTGTGTAATTCATCAACAATTATGAATTGAGTTTATGCACAAGAATGTGTTTGTTTACAGTTTTCAAAAATACCTCAGAGTCCCTCCCTCGACGCACTATAACTTCGCCACCACTATGATGATGATGTTAAAAACGTATCGTTAACTCAACTCCAAAAAAAGAAGGAAGAACTAATAAAATATGATACCACAAATAAATCAAGTTGTTCTTCCATCTAATGACATCCGCTGAACCACTAAGACCACTACTTATAGTGTTACATTTTCTGTCAATTTTTTTGTTGATTTCAAATCCGCTTGCTCCACGCCACTGCCCGACGAGGCCTAACCTCGCTGACTAAGTGTGCATACACCTGTTCACAACCCTCAGCAACTCACTACGCCAAAGCGAAGTAGAACTAGCAGCTCGTCTTTTCGGGTATCAATGTCCATTAAGTAAATTGGTAAATTCTGTTTGTTGTCTCTGCAAGTTAATTTATCTAATATATTTATTTATTCTTGCCATTCTTGCCATTCTTTCCATTCCCCCTAATAGTAGTATAGTCTCCTTTGCGTGATTTTGGAGGTGGAATTCCTTCTCGGAAATAGAAACGGGCCGGCCGGGAAGAGCATGCGGCTCGCATAATGGTATACGAGCAGACGAGCAGAAAAAAAAAACCGTGACCCCGGAAGTGGACCGATGCTCGCATCCGCTCTTGCTGCGACTTGTTATACGCGACTTGCTACAAAGTACACGACATGCGCGAACAACCGACCGGGATAGAACGACAGGACATGAATAGGAGCAATAATGTTTTAAAAAACGATTCTAGATGAGCTATTCTGACCGAGTTATTTTGAAATTTTGAGGCACTTTGTCATCTGGAGGATCCTGATCCTGTTTTACTTTAGGGATGTCTGATGTAAATAAGAAGCCACCCTGACTAAAGAGACCGCTGGCTAGGTAAAATCATCCAGGAAATCAGCTGCAATTCAAGATCTGTCATCGAGGGCTTTCCGAGGCAAGTTCCGCAGTCTGGATACGGAAAAAACAGGGAATAAAAAAAAAAAAAAAAAAAAAAAACCATCTAAAAGAGCCCAGAATCACTAAGCCCCAACGAGCACTCATAAGCACAAACGATTCATAAATTTAAGTGGAATACCTCCATAGACAATACCCGGACTTCTCTTTTCAATAAACTAACATCAACGGATAAATTGAGATATCCCAACAGGTGGGAATATTCAACTTTCTCACACACATCTAAAGATACTCGACTTTTTGGCCGCGTCAGTCTGACTGTTTTTTTTTTTTTTTTTTCTTTCTTTCGTGCAAAAGAGAACCTCACGGCCTTAGCACAAAGACCACAGAGAATCCGACTCAAGCTCAAAAAAAAAAAAAACAAATAAAAGCAAGCAAACAAACAAACAAACAAAAACAAAAACAAAACGACAAATAGAATAAACTTTTTACCATACGAAACCAGCCAGTCCACTTATCCTTGAGACTCCCTCGACCTGCCTTTGCACCAATATTCATACACCCCAACTGTCTAGATTGCTTCATAGTTAAGGCTGGTCTATTTTTTCACATCGTCATCATGTTTGCACCCCCACAAAACTTCTCCACGATGCTCGCATCTCCCCACGAACCGTTGAGTTTTGCAATCAAGAAAACAGACTTGATTCCGGGGATTTCCGATGGGGTTTTGGCGGTCCTCTCGCCCGTCATTGCCTACTGGACCTATGCCACCTTCTTCCACATCGTCGACATCTATGAGCTAGCGGAAAAGTACCGGATTCACCCCAGCGAAGAGGAGGAATCGCGTAACAAGGCTACACTTAGCGAGGTTTTATACGATGTGGTGATTCAGCACATCATTCAGACCATTGTTGGATATTGTGTCTACCGTTTCGATGAAATTCCGACAACAGGCCATGAACTCCACACCATGTGGCATTTGAAGCATAGAATACTACCTGACTTCATCCCCGACTCCCTCATATGGTACGGCTACATGTACGGGTGGTCATTGGTCCGTCTAGGCGTTGCTCTCTGCATTATAGATACTTGGCAGTACTGGCTTCACCGTACCATGCACACGAACAAAACTTTGTATCGTCATTTCCACTCAAGACACCACCGGTTGTATGTGCCATACTCCTACGGTGCTCTATATAATGACCCTGTGGAAGGCTTTTTGCTCGATACCGCAGGTACGGGGCTAGCTGCCATAGTCACAGCCCTCAGTCCAAGAGAGTCCTTGATTCTTTATACTTTTGCCACCATGAAAACAGTGGATGACCACTGCGGCTATAGATTCCCTTTTGACCCTTTCCAAATCTTATTCCCGAATAATGCTTTGTACCATGATATCCATCACCAGAACTGGGGCTTCCGTTCGAATTACTCACAACCTTTTTTCACCTTTTGGGACAAGATTTCCGACACTCAGTATAAGTTTGTCAAAGAGTATCAAGAAGAACAAAAGCAAATCACATTGACCAAATACAGAGAGTTTTTGGAAAGAAGAAAGCAGAAAAAGGCGGGTAAAGAGATGGCAAAGGTCGATAGTGCCGAAAGTACCCTGCAGACGCAATCTGAGTCCATCAAAAAGACCCAATAAAAGTGAATCTTTTTAATTGGATGACTAATTTTTGGATTTCACTGATTTGTCGCGTTACAGACTCGCCATAATTTGGGGTTCAAAAATAGTGGTGACGAAGGAAATCCAGCTGAATCAGAAGATAACCTGGCCTTAGTATCAATGATTAATTCGCACTTCAAAGAAAAGTAACGAGGCTAATCTCTTAATATGTTACCCGTTCTCATTGAAGCTTTCTTCTTCTGCCCTAAATGTCTTTGGAGGCACAACGACTCCACATCCTTGGTCAGGACGTACATGAATTAGGCCCAGCTTCAAGCCCACATTCAAGATGAAATAATACAGCGCTGCCCCTGAGAAGCTAGAAAAATAGCATGAATACAGCATTTTCTAGTCTTCCGAAGCATAATATCACAAGTTAGAGGGACACCATACAATAATAATTAAATAATGAGTAAATGCAATTGTCTTCTTATCTGCCGCCGGAACCGGGACCGCAACCGGAACCCCAACCGGAACCGCAACCCGCGTATCAGGGTTCGGATGCGCGCACAGTTTATCTATTTAAACCAGAAACCCAATTTTATGAAGACATTAACTTCAAGATTGATCTCTTTAACAATTTCTTCAGAAAATAAGATTCTATCTTCACCGTTTGAACGCATTTCCCAAGGCCCCTCATAAATGTCTACCTACTCTGAACACGCTTTCGACTCTTCCCATTATAATTCCGCAAGACCCAGTTACCCGGATCAGTTCTACAAAACTTTAGTAGATTATCACATGAGAAATGAAGGTAATGTCACGGAATTGGCAATGGATCTTGGAACAGGTCCCGGATTCGTCGCTTTCAAGTTGGCCAAACACTTTGATCACGTGATTGGCACTGATTTATCCAGCACTATGATTGACGAGTGTAATTCTCGTCTCAAAGAGTCCCCGGAAAAAAATAAATTGGAGTTTCACCAGTCACCCGCAGAAAAATCCCCAAAGTTTGTTACAGAACTGTCGGTAGATGTCATCACTGTGGCCGAAGCATGTCATTGGATGGACCACCCCAAGTTCTTTGCTGAGTGCGCACGCGTATTAAAGCATGGTGGCACATTAGCGTACTGGTTTTACTTGGACCCTGTTTTCGTCAACAATGCCAAGGCCACCGAGATACACAGGAAATATTCGTGGGACTCATCGGTGGAGACCGAAGGGTCGGAGTATGAAAAGTATTTCGGCGGGTTTTTCGAACAACCAGGCCATGATTTGTATGGAGACGCCATGTCTAAGGTGAGTCCACCATCCGAGTTGTTCAGTCACGTGATTAGACACTACTACCACCCGTATGAACACGACCGCAATTACACCACGCTTTTCATAGAGAAAAAGCTCACCTTGAAAACTTATAGGGAATTAGCCCGCAGCTGGAGTGGATACCATAACTGGAAGAAGGAGTATCCAGACAAACCCGATGCAGCTGATCAATTAGTAGCAGAAATACAGGAAGCCTTGGGTGTTGATGATGATACACCGATCGAAATAATTTTTCCTACAGTGTACACTTTTGCCCGGAAGAAGTAATGAGAAGGGTTTATGGAGTAGACCAACAAAAAAGTGTGCCAGATTTGCTTTAAGTATGCACTTATACTAGGCCACCTACATATGACATTACAATAAAAGTATACTGTTTATTAACATCCAGGTTATCATAGTATGACACAGAGCCTTTGGTCCAAACATAGTTGCCAATGAAAGCTTCAGAGCTTCAAACAATTTTCTTTGGAACAAGAAATTGTTGAGCTTTAAAGAATTATCAGGCATAGAATATACTGGAAGGTGTTCCAGGACTGCACCGTAGATTATGCCAATTTTAGTCAGCCGTAAAGCACGGACCCGTACACCTGGGTCAGTAATGATGGACTAATTCACCGGTGTGTCTGATTGTCAGATGTTTCTGAGGATGGGCATGCATACAAGAAGACTGCGATTGTTAGTAAAACATTACTAACGGCATTTTAGTACATTTTACAAATTTCCACAAGGATAGTCATTAGCTTTATAATGAGGGGAAAATATCGTTAATGGCTTATGTGTGATTTTTAAGCACCAATTACAAACCCACTCAATCTCCGACTATAAGTAATGCACATTTTTGCATTGCATTTCCGTTTTCTTATTTTTCTTATCACTATCAATACAACTCAAGCAAAAAACATGTCTGCTTTAAGAACAATCAAAACTATTATTCCCGGAATCGAACAAGCCGAAGGTGTTGGGGCCACCGTCAGGAGGTCCATTGGAAACATGAAAATGAGGAACTTCAGTCCATTTCTTCTCTTTGACCATTTTTCATCAGATGGCGTTGGTGGTTTCCCGGAACACCCTCATTTGGGCCAAGAAACTGTGACTTTGATGACCAAGGGAGCTTTTGCTCACGAGGATTTCACCGGCTCCAAAGGTGTGTTAAGAGAAGGTGACTTGCAGTTCATGACTGCCGGAAGGGGAACTGTTCATAGCGAAATGCCGGTTATCCATCCAGATGGAACATTGAACGCAGGCTTGCAATTATGGGTTGATTTACCTGAAGAATTAAAGGAAGTGGAACCAAGATACAGGGACCTTAAAACGTGGGAGATTCCAACTGTTGAGCAACAGGATGGCAAGGTCAAGGTCCGGGTCATCTCGGGTAAGAGTTATGGAGTCGAGCTGGTCAAAGAATTGGCATATACACCAGTGCAGTATTATCACTACGTGATGAAGCCTGGGTCCAATTTCACCCAAGAGATTCCAAAAGACTTCAACTTTTTCTTATACGTGATGAAGGGAAATAACTTAGTGTTGCAGGAGAATACCAAAGTATCTCAATTCGAGAATGTTTTCTTCAATCCCGATGGCGACTCTATCGTTGGCCAGTATCCTGAAACGGAAAAGCAGGAGCTCGAGTTTGTTTTAATCGGTGGAAAGATCTTAAACCAAAAGATCGTGCAACATGGGCCTTTTGTGGCAACAAGCAGGGAGAGAATCCAAAAGGCATTCATGGACTACCAGATGGCAAGAAATGGATTCGAGAGATTGCGCACATGGAGGTCTTTGATATCCTCGGGTGTGACTGACCAGATGGTTGATGGCGAGCTTGGAGGGTCTCTTGAGGCCAGAGAACAGGAGAGAAAGAAATTCATTGCTGCTTGGAAGGAGGGTGTCATTGATGAAAACTGTTAGGCGTCATGAAATCACCAAACCGCAAGGTAGCACTTGATTTTATTTATTTTATGTATGTTGAATGGTTTATAATCCCATCAGAAATTTGAGTAGTGTCTGCAGAGAACAATTGTGGGTAATAATCTTTGTTTTCTGTGGACTACGAATAGGATTAATACGAAATTGTACAACCAGCTTCACCCAAAAATACATGAGCCCAATCCACTTGGCCCCGAAGAATCCATTTCGTTCTATATACCTGAAACAAATCTTACCCAAGTATTCCAATTGCTCAGAATACCGACTTGCTCAATCTCATAAGTTTCTCTTGATTTACATTGCTATCGGCCAAGTTTGCTAGCCGCGACGAGTGTTTTTGTTAGGCCAAGTTTTATTATTTGGCCGAAAAGTTGAGCCGGCCAGTGTAACCAGCTCCACCTTTTGTATTTTAAAGGTGAAAATCTGCCCATAAAGTGAGATTTTGGTGATTTTATCAGACCGACTCCTACAAGTGTATTTCCGCTTACTAAAATGAGAGTTTTCCTCACCCTTTATCTCATTGCAATGAGTGCAGTAACCATGGCAGGACCACCAAACAATCCCCTTCGCAAGTCAGCTCTTGAGCCAAATCCCAATGGAAGAAAATTACCCAGGAAAGAAGATTTTGAAACCTGAAGTATATTTTTTTGGAAAGTGAAAAGGCTTGGCAGTTGGCAAGAATTACTAATGCGAGAGAATTATGTGACATGCAATATGACAGTCCAAGACTTAAATAACTTTCAGTACACACCTCAGAATGGTTGCCGAATAAAGGATCATCAACTTCCACTAGTAGCAGTCAGTAAGGCTAATATAAGATATTGGTGACAGAACACAAAAAAACAAAGAAAAACTCGCATTTCAGATTGCGACTTGATTTTTCAGTTATGAGTATAGATAATTTATGTCTGGGAGAGTCATGGCCAATATTTCATTCTTGATCGACAAAAGTTCAAGAATATATTGATTATTATTACCACTAGGAAATATTTTTTAAAAAAAAAAAAGAAAAAAAAAAAAAAAAAAAAAAAAAAAAAAAAAAAAAAAAAAAAAAGAGAAAAAAAAAGAACGAGAAAAAGAACATTCCAGGTTTTCATGGAGAAGTCGTAAGATAGTTCGAGTTTGTAATTTCTCTTCATAAGCGAGCGCGTTACCTTAAATTTACACTTGATATCATTAACTAGACAAGCCATTTAACCACTAAACTGGTTGCCAAAAATAGGAGAAGCAAAAAACAACAATAAAACTTGTTCAAAAAAGCCATTGGTAGTTGGAACTGCGAAGAACCACCATACCCAGGCAGGAAAATTCTTTGTATTCGCAATGTCACCAAATAGGCATAGATATCTGGAAGCCAGACAACGGATACTCCACTTTCCTTCGATATAGTTTTTAATTTTCTCTTTTATAAGTTAGTAACTTGTGTGCAAATTTCTCACTGTGCATCACAACTTTTTTGTGGGGAAATTCGTTTAGAGCCCGGACATAAGCGTCATCAATCAGTAAAGATAATCAGATGGGGTGCTGACTTCTGAATTAGGTGCCCAGTGTTTTAAAGTGCACACCACTTTCAAAAGGGGAAATTGGGGTGAAGTAACGTAGTTTGCGGAAAGTATTAGTGAGAAAAAAATCGTGGGAGAGACCAGCGAATCATATAGGAATTCCTAGAATTTTAATGTCTCAATCCGGTTGAATGCCGTTTCTCTACATAATAAATGAAGAAAATAAGAAGAGCTGTAGTTTGGAATTTTTCTTCTCCAAGGAAGTGGTCCGTTATTCTATTGTTTTGTGACCGAGTCATCTAAATTCCAGAAGAGGTATGGGTCTCCAATGAGACTGCATCCTTGAAGTTGCAAACCAATCTTTTGGTCATTTAATTATTCTGTCCCAGACAGACCCATTTTTGTAAAGGTTACTTTCAATAGCAGCATGACTGTGTCCATTATTTGGTAGAATACACCTAGAGTTTTATGGGAAATCCCCGCAATATGATTCCCAAAAGCAAAATAAATCATTGGGGATTGCCATTAATAAACATGTATTAATACTGCTACCAAATCCCCCTGTTCTGTAGAAAGATACTCTATTACCAATCCAAATAAACTTGCAAAGCAAAAAAGAAAAAAAAAAAAATCTAAATATCGAAACAAAATGTACATCAAAGCTGTACTCGCCTTTTTTTTTGCGACATTTCCCGTGATGGTCTCTGCTGGACAGGGTCCCAATGCAGAAGGCATTTCCCCGGGGATGCCATCGTTGATAGCCACGGCATTAGCGCAAGCTCCACCATTCAACGAAACAGTAGATTTCTTCACAATGAAGAAGGAAGATATGCAAAAATTGGCAGTAGAAGAGTTAAGAAAGCTTCTGAGTCTTTTGATGGAATGGCCAGCGTACTTAGACTTGGATTTGAACGAAATACTCGAGCCACACGGGTTCTCAGTGAGCCCGAGCACTTCAGAGAAAAATGGAAATTTGCACCGGAGGAGCTTTTGGTCTGTTTTGAAAACTTTCGCTTGTGAAACGATTCGCGCGTTTGGTGTACTCTCGGCATTAGTGGCTATTGGTGATCCAGCATTTGCTGTTCCTGCCGCGTCTGCTTTTACATTGTACTACTTTCTTGTAAATTAATGATTGTCATTTACATTTGGGTTAGATACTTCCAAGTTTCAGAAAACACACCTTTATAATAGTTATAAAAAATAAAATATATTATATGTGTCTCTTCCCACGTATTAAACAAGGAAGAAAAGAAAGCAACAACAGGTGCAATTTTCCGTTGGTTGTTAATACTTCCATGGTGTATGTGAAGAGTTCGTCGAAAGGTATGACGTGCCTCACAGAGTGTGTTAAAGTTATTTTGTACTTGAATTTTTCCTACAAATTAGACATCCACATCTTTCCCTTTAATATACATCCACCTAATGTTCTGTAAAGATGGATGGACAAGCTCTTCCATAAATAGATCGGAAAGATTGGTATTACCACAACGCCTTGCTATTATGGCCTAAGATAAATTAAATTTAGAACCGAATAGTTTGAGAAATTAAATTGACCAAGCTTGTTAAACTCTTAAGAAAAAGAAAAAAAAAACGGCTAATTTCAAACAATTTTCAAAAGCTCATACAGAATAGGAGTATTTGGGAATCCTGACTAGAGGATTAAAGTCTTCTTTCGTTACCTTTCGGTGAAAATTCGCACCAGTAGTCAATTAAATAGTCGGAAGTACATACCACTCTCGGCAACTTTCTCTTTAGGAAATGCCGTTTCAATCACACGGATACAGTTAGCACTTTAGGAAGTCCGTTCCAGACACTATCATTAAAATCAGTGGCTTGTTGGAACCTAAAGAGTGCAAAGTGTCAAAACTTTCCCTTGTGGGACTGACGGAAAAACTTGTGTTCAGAGCCCTGGCTTTTACCGTCATTGCTCTTGCGGAATTATTACTTCACATGTTGATTGACGCCTATGACAGACCCCCATGTATTCAAGTTGAAAATGGATATGTGTCAGGTAAGAGACATTTACTCTAGAAAACAGTTCCACAAATGCTACTTGCGACTAATGATTCCTTGACTCATACCATATTTTATGCTAGTCTGAATACAGAATGAGTCTATAAAAGTATAAGGGTGACATCCCCGTATAGTCACCGACCTAATTTGTAACCAAGAGAACAGAGGGTTTATCCGAAATACTTTAGCGGGAATCTCCCTAAACCTTCAACGAATTTTCCCCTAATGGGGCGATAATGTTTACGAGCATGACATATACGAAGTGTCTTCATTGTATTTTAGGTAAAAGGATACGGTTAGTATACCACACACACAGGAATAGCGGCATTGTTGATCACGTTCCCATTGTCGTTCACGAAAATGGTTCCTCAGTTGTTGTAGAAAGTAGTAAACAAGAATGAAAAAGGCTACAAAGCATTTGAAAACCAGAGTCACGTACTTTCATGCAAATAGAAGAAACACGGGGGCCGGCTTACCTGGCTCTCGGATTATTACCTATAAAAGGTGAGCAGAATCCCATCAATTGAAAGAAAAAAATCATCAAGAGTTTACCGCGTTTGCAATACCCGATACTACACTCTAACCTACACCAAACAGCTTGCAATGATTTACGCTCACTTCTTAACCTTTATCCTTGGTGTTTTCGCCTTGATGGTGTCCGCGCGCCAGACTCCAAATGCTGACGGTGGCCCTCCAGTCATCCAAGTCCCTACCGATGGTATGTCCAACAAAGATGTTTTTGAAAAGAATGGAGAGGCAATTAACAATATGGTCCATGGGGAGTTGGAAAAGATCGCTAGCGGCTTATTGCAAATCCCAGGTCATTTCAACGTCGATGTAAGTGAGATCCTCGAGCCTCATGGCATTGCTGTGAAGGACAAAAAGGCTTTCCGCGAGAAAATGTTACAGCTGAGAGGCTTTTGGGATGATCTCAAAGAGGCCTTCAGAGCCGTGTGTCAGGTTGTTGCAATTGTTGCCCAAGTTATTACTATCTTCCAACCTGAATTTGCAGTTGTTGCCACGGTTGCTGGTATGATAGTGGCCTACATGCCTTAATGACTGAATTTGTTTGTGCAAAATTACTTTTGGCGGACTGGATTAATTTCAGCTTTTTATATTTGTTATTTTAAGAATGTATTTTGATTTTGTTTATTTTGCGCACAGTATAATTGCTATTTCCAAAGATTTGGCAAAGTAATCTATTCCCCAAACCGGGGGGTCCTTTCTCAAGAGCAGTCTGAGAAATGAAAGATACCCAGATTACGCCCGCCGGTCCAAATTAAGTGTAGCCCTATGATCATGATAGAATGTCAGTAAATATTTTCCATGCAAATAAAAGTTCGCGACACGAGACTCGAATAACACGAGCTATTCAACCATATTTGGTACAAGCGTTCACAAGGCGATTCTCTTGAAATAAAATCCGTCAAATCATAAGGTTGGGATAGATATAACCGACGAACTTCGCAGCATCTTCAAAGGGTTTACCCAGATATTTTTTGTAAATTATGGCTGAAAGATGTGCCCTGAGCCGGTAGGTCTTCAGGAGTCTTAGAGCTGATGTGAAGCCGAATACCTGTCAATAAGGGCGAGCAAGAATTGGTATCACGAAAAAACCACGTAAAGATTAAAATATTTTATTAATTCTTACCCAGATATACGTTTTAAATTATAAAAAGGTTAAAAATTGACGATGAGTGCCAGGTTTCAAAAGCTACATAATTATATATAATGAACTCGTAATTACTGTACCGTGGTCAGATATTCGGTGAGCACGGATCTGGCTGCACGATATTGGTCAGTAAAGAGTAGAAATGCGCAAAGCACATCAATAAATACGTTATGCATGCGTGTTATATATTTGTGAATATCTCTGGATCTTGCTAAACTTTTATACCCTTAATAAAAGAGGGTAATTAATGCTGCAGTTTTGTCCGCTTCTTCTCTTTAGTATACTTTATTGCGCGTTAGAAGGCTCTCTGCCCCAATAGCAATTCACTCTCACAAAGTTTACTTAACAGACACAGAACCTTTATTTCCTTTGAGGATGATTTCTGTGCAGATAAACGTCTATCCCAATTTTTCGGCTTTTTGTAAGATACACACACTTCATGGTTATTTGAACATCTGAATATCTGAATATCTGAATATCTTCTGAGGGCTGTGCCAGCTCTCACCCACGCGCGTCCTTTTCGCCGGGCTTAGTCGCGTACTATTTCATGCTCCTACATCCTCTTGGCCAAAAAAAAAAAAAAAAAAAGAAAAAGCACCAAAGCAAAACATATTCAATGACAATGGATATCAAAAAAAATCACGTTGAGTATATCGCCAATACTCTCGAAACAAATGTCGTCACATACCGTACGGCAGCACGTGACTTGGGGATACATGTATCGGAGTCCAAGGGTGTTCTTCTGAGCTACTACCAAGCCAATAAATCGCGTGTCACAGCTTCGTTTGTGGCCACTGGAACGCGTCATGGCAGCCTATTGGTGCGTGTTTTCGACAGCGAAACCGATCTCACGGAAAATTGCAACCTGGTGTTTGAAGTTGTGAACACAGTTCATGTTTACTGCTTGCTGCTGAACAAAAACTCCTTGACGTCGGTGGATGTCGCCTTGGAGGAGAGAAAACACAGCACTGACCTCTCAAACTTAGCCACCTATCACTCTATGGGTCTTTTGGAGGGCCCTGCCCTTGAAAGATCATATAGTGCCAAAGCAAAAACTGGAACTGTCTCTGGTCTGGAGCCAATGCCGGTGGAGCCCAAGCTGAAATCTGCCGCATCTGAAGAACGGAAACCTGATACTGCGCCAAAGACAGAAAACGCCCCCGAAAAACCCAAGTTAGTCTACCAGTCACGTAAACAGCAACCCAAGACCTCTGTACTTTCGAACTATGTTTCTCGAAAGGGCGAGAAAAACAGTACCACTGCAACAAATGCTGGGGCCTCCTCACTGTCAGCACAAAAGAGACCCGTTCAAGAAAAACCCATGTACGAATATAAGTCAAGAAAAGTGGAGAAGCTGCAACCAAAAGAAAGGGTTGTGGTGTCAAATATAGATGCCGAAGAAGAAGTTGCTGATGAAGTCGTGGACAATGCGCCACCTCCAAAGCTTCCAGTGACTGAGACCGAGCTCAATAATTTGTTTCTTGACGATTTTACCGATGAAGATGAAAAAGACACTGGTAACCAAGATATGGACATTGACCAGCCGATATTGGTGGAGCAAGAGGATCAAGAACCCTCTGTTGAGGAACTGTCAACCAAAGAAACAGAGAAAGAGGCACAGCAAGAACAACCACTTCCCAAAGATGATATCTGGACTTCGATGTCTTCTAAATCTCCAGCACCTGAAGCTGCCACCGAAAAACTGAATAGCCCAGTGCCTGAAACAACTGTTGATGAGGATGGATACTTTACTCTGTACAAAAAAAGTGAGCCTAAACCCGAGCCAGCAAAGAAGAAGACACTCAGACAACCCCCACCGAAAACTACGAAGTCAAGTAAGAAGTCCGATGGAAAGTTGAAGCAGACGTCTCTCATGAGTTTTTTCGGTAAGAAGTAATGCCGAAATGTAGGGGAATGTGAATATCCAAGGTAACACCCAATAACAGCCTGGCTGTTGAATTTCCATACCTGCTGCGCTACAGTATACTTTGGGGCTTGCCATTAATTGGTCATATGGATCTTGCTTACAGTCGTATGGTTTTATTAATTTTTTTAAATGGTCTCGATGTTTCATGGTGGCACAGAAAGATAGGCACTGTTAGTTAACAGCGCATCTGGTTACCCGCGATGCTTTGGACACCTTTTCCTTGCTCTTTTAAGGCCCTTATTGGATGAAAATCGGTAACAACTTTAGGGATGTTTAACGTTCGGCTGAAAAGCGAACCAAGGCGTGTGTGACTTAATTGGCTCATTGAATTCCAAATATTAACGCTGGTGCCTAGCGTATGTAATTACTCGTGATTGAATTGTTGGATTGAATTATGGGAGAGCGGTATGTGTGGGGTTATGCCCCCATTGCACGTTTGCCATGTGTATGCACTTACGCCGTTCAAAACGATCCGTGGGCCGGAAATTGAAACGGGGCTGCATCTGTTTTGAGGAAACACAAATATTAGCGACAGTCCTATTTCGTCAAGGTGATACACCTGTTGCTACTGAATTTCTCCGCTTCAAGAAGACGCTTCTGATCATGCAACTTTTGTTGTAAGAGTCGTGTTCTTTGGAGATTTTAATAGCTGGGTACTGTGCTAACGGAAGCTACCAGAGTAACTTCACTATGAGAATAGCTGCATTACAGAAATTATTACCCATGTACGCCAAGTTCGAGCAAGATTGCTCTCGAAGTTCTATCTATTGCTTTTTGGTTGCACGACGCTGTGAGCGAATCTGAAGGCTTGGAGTGCGGGCGTGATGGTTATGCGTTTTAGGCAAATTTGGTATTTTCAACCTTCTGGATCCTCAAAATTCACTAAGTTTGGGAATGGACAAAGTCACTAATATCCGAGTGTCACTGCTGTATAGACTCAAGAAGATTAGAATCTGTATACCCAAATTTTTCAAAAGTTTAAAAAGTTGCCCGACCATTTTTTTCATGTGGCTCAAAATTGTAGGGGTGAGGCGATGGATAATCATGAGCAGAATGGCTCATAACGGCCGTGAAGTACGTATTGGTAACGGCCAAAGGAGATCCACAGTGGGGGAGAAATTCTCTTCATGGAAACTTTTCCTAATAATCTGTCGGTCTAGATCATTGACCGATTTCTGCAGTTTAGCTGCATCCTTGCTGTTCAGCTGAACCCATCTGATTCACCACAAGGGCAGCTAAAGTTTTAGACAGTATAATTTCTGTCTTCTGGAATTGCGGTACCGGATTCTCGGCATATATCGCCAGTGATCATTCAAGGTACAGTGAAATCTGCAGCTATCTCTGTATGCCTGCACCGTAAGTCCCGCACATTGAAATCGGCAAAGAATAAGCTCTTCTCAAAGAGTCCTATGAAGAAGGGGCATAGCTATTCAATAAACCCAATAGGCACAAAACTCATTCGCAAAGAACAGGATTTGAAAAAATCCCATGTCATTCAAACTCTTAATTCTTCTGTTGAAATGCCGATTCTTTCAACGATCTTACATGTTGTAATCCGGGCACATGGATCGCAGAGAAAAGTCTATGCCGCCTCAATATTATCTGCCAGTCTAGATGCCGCCCATTAGCCGAATATGGAAAAAAAAGAGCTTCAAACGCAGAGGTTTGATCACGTGAGTTACTCTTTTCGGAATGTCGACGCATGCAATTCTCTGCATTCGGACACATTGTAAACTGAGCAGGACCAAACCTGCCCCAACCTGGCCGCGCCATTCCAGCATAACCTTTTTTCGAGGTGTTGGACGGCTTTTTTCGGATGACAACTCACTACTTGATACCCTTTGCAAACCCTAATTTAGCTTGATAGCTTGCCCTTCCTTTATACCCCCTCCCAGAACTCGATATAAACTATCGTTTCTCGATCACTTGTCCCACTTCGTCCTTCGTTTATCTTAGTGGTCACACAACACGTTTGCTTATCAGCTCATCGACGAAAAAAGCAAACAAAAAAAATCAAACAACATTGACATTTTATGAGAGACGCCAAAGATTCAAATAATGAGAAAAGGAGCCAACTCTCCTGAACCCAGAGCGGCGCAGGTTTCCATTCACCACCGATTTTCGCTTTCCTCGCTCTTGCTCCGAACGTCCTCTACCAGTTCAGAGACAACACGTAATCTCTTCTCGGGTTCACTGAATGCGTCCAAAGCATCCCTTGGACTGTCTGCGTCTACTGCCAGATTGACCAGCGACCCCATAATAGCTGAGGACTTTGCCGATTCTGACGGTTCGAACGAGAGCCATTATTCAGATGACGATGCAAAAACAGCAGAGTCCATCTACTCAGTTATTCAAGAGTACGAGATTCTGCGACTGAGCTTTTGGTTCAACGAGGATTTTGAAAATAGCCCAGAAAGTGCCCGTCTGGCGGACGAAAACAGAGAAGCTGTGGTGCAGCAAGTTTTAGTTTCTCCTCGTATACCCTTTACTATCCCTGAAGAGGGGCAAAGTGGGGAACATGCCGGAAACATTCTGCGACAGGCAGGTTTACCAGATTCCCCATATAGAGCCAAACAGTTGCGAGGACCTATAAGATTTCCGAGCAGTATTCGAAGCCAGTCAGTGGAGAGCCTCCCACGACGGAGCACAGAAAACCTTCCTCGACAAAGTACAGAGAGCATCCCACGACAGAGCAGAGAAAACATTTCTCGAAAAAGTTCAGAAAATATACCCCAACAAAGCTCAGAAACTTTTCAACAAGGAAGTGATAACGTCCCACCCAAAAGGACTGACAACCTGCCACCCAAAAGCCTTGACAACCTGCCACCCACAAGGGCTGAACCTTTTCCCCAACAGAGACCCGAAGAACTTCCATACCCTAACATATCACCCTTGATTGACACCCATCAAATGAGTGCTTTCGCACAAACTTCATCGCCCCAGGTCCTGGACTCTGTGGAAGATCCGAACGAAACCACATCTTCAAGAAACTCTCGAGGAAATGCCTCTTCACTTTCCAGCGGTGAGCTACTAAGTCGATTGGAAGTAACTTCCTACAGAAGTTCGCTCAGTAGCAAAAGAGACAGCTCCGAACTTGGACTTCACACACTTATTGCTGAAGTCGATTTAGATACCGAATTACCCGTAATGGTATATTCTGTGCACGACAAGAATGAAAGACAGAACCGATGGTCTGCGTATGAAAAGCCCCTGCGGGTGAGTCTAACGCAAGGATCAAAACATCCACCTGCCATACCTATCCAGATCCGCGAAGGTACTAGCCGGGCCCGTCGGGTGTCTGTGCTGAGCGTAAGTGTCTCAGCCACAAGTCGACACCGATCGATTGGCCTGGTTGCCTCTCCAGAAAACACATCCAGGGCCCGAAGTCTGATTCAGCAGAGTACAGTAAACCCACCGGTTCCATTGCGGCTGCTTCTGGCTCGCAATTCGTTCGTGGGTTCGAGTAACAGTCTGTTTGTAAATGAGCTGTTCATGGTGGCCAACGAGCTGCCAGGCAGTGGTTCCACGCCCAAGTCTGGTGCCACTGGACCAAACGGCTCGTCTCCTGGTGTATTCAGTAATGTCAGCCAGCCCATCATTCAAAACGAACAGGGTGGAAGTCCAAGAGCCAATGTAGAATCTACGGTTTTTGACAGAAAACCCTCTGTGACAAAGCAAACTGCGGCAAGTGACTCAAAAGCAAAGAGTTCGGAAGCCCACGATGCAAAACAAGATCTTATACCCAAACAAACGCACCTTTCGTCCCCTGCACCATCTATAACGAGAGACTCAGGAGAGAAGCGGAGGTACCACGAAACAATGTTCTACGATGAAAAAGCTCCCGGTGATACCTACACACAGCGGCCCAAGTCTCTCAACATGCCATGGTCCAAATGGTGCGGCATGATGATCGCAGCGTTAGTTGCCGTGCCAATATTTTTCCTTTTACCTTTTGGCGTATTTGACCATGGGGGATTTGCGCGCGCCTCTGACCGTAACTTGGCACTAGATGAGAAGTCTGTGCTGGCAAATTGGCGGTTCCAAAGACGGTATACGCGGGTGCAAAAAATCGCCAGCTTTTTTTTAGGCTTGGTATGGATCCTCGCAGTGTTAGCCATGATTGGCGTCGGCTTTGGCGTCGGCCTAACCCGACTAAGACCTGGGTAGAGCTGTTTGAGTAGATGCCTTGATCTGATGGGCCAAACAATTTAATTATTTGTGGTTTCTCTTTTTTTTTTTTTTTTTTTTTTTTTTTTTTTTTTTTTTTTTTTTTTTTTTTTTTTTTTTTTTTTTTTTTTTTTTTTCTGTCATTTCTTTTGCCATTCTCATGTTTTTTACTACCTTCTCTTTTCTTTTCTTTTCTTCTCTTTTCTTTTCTTCTCTTTCCCTATTCCCTTTCTTTTCTTGCTTAATCTTACATTTTCTTCTCGTTCATTTATCACATAATAAAGTTAAGGTTTCGGTGATTATTAATAGTAAAGGGATCTGGCCCGTTCTCAGTGTCTACAACTCCGCGTATGTCGTGGTGTAGGGTTACCCAAGCCGAGGAAGAACCGAGGAAGAACCGAGGAAGTCCTCGGGTGTAATTAAAGTTTGGACACTCTTTGATTTGATACAATCAAGTGAATCTGTCGGTTTTTTTTTCTTTTTCAAAAATGTCAAACTGAAATGTTCTAAGGTAAGACTGATTTCAAAAAGAAAGAAAAAAAAAAAAAAAGAATATACAAGGAGCAAATCCAAAACTCTGCAACTCATCTGGTGTTTTTTATTTTGATGTGGCTCACTGCTTGATCGACCACAGGAAAAAGGCTGCGGCTTATTTCTGATCTTCGATCCGCCAATGCCACGTGATGTGCGATCGCGCGAGTTGCTCACAGGCTGCGGGCCGCACGGATGTACCGCCTGGGGAAATGGAACATGGCTCTAAATCTTTATTCCAGAATTCATTCCGAAACCTATTGTGAGCTACCATTCTGTCTACCAATCTGTCTACTTTTCAAACTTTATTTATATTCTGGGGCGTTTTTTTTCTTCTGGGAATTCATAATTACTTGCCTCACATCGTGTATACTAGTGTTTTGAACCAGATCATTCACTCGTTATCGTTATCGTTTTCTTTTTTTTTTTTTTTTTTGATTTCACGGCACGCGGTTTTTAGAAAAGACCGCCACTTATCTTTCTCCACGTTTGCAAGCGACAGTTGCCGGATTTTCTACCCCACCAAAAAAACACCACACCCCGGTCCACACCCCGGTCATTTCTGTCTCACTTACTCAAACAACCGCCAAACGCAAGCCTGGTGCTTTTTCCAATCGAAACTTATTTGTCTATACTCTAGAAGCCCCTCAGAAATAGCCGCCGAATATGGGGAACACACCCACAAAGGAAATACGTCCGAGATCGTCTTCGCTCCTGGTATACGGTCCGGGCCAAGCGGGAAATCCTGGGTCAAGGGGTGGCCGTAGACACACTACTCTGTCGTCGCTGGCAGTATCCAGCAAGGGATCCGGAAAGCCCGAAGAAAAGATGCGTTCAAAGGAAAGACACGCCTTAGACCTAGTTGTGCGGTTCCGCGAGAACGTCGATGGCGGCTATTTGGCTCCTTACGGCACGTATAAACTGAATCTAGACTTCGATACCAACATCGTTCGTGATCTTGTGGTGGCACGTCGGCTTGCTCCTTTTTATACACCTCTACAAGATTTTGACGACACCTGGACGGAGGACGAGATCGTCGCTTTGGTGCGTCAGAACCCTCTTCATGCGTTGGACTCGGCCTACGGGGACGAGGAAGAGGCCGATGATTTGGACGATCACAAAATACATCGTTCCCAGAACTACTTCAAGCGACAGGAACAGAAGCGACGTGTTCTGGAGATGCTCGCTCGTGTAAAAGAAGAGCAGCGGATTTGCGAAAACGAATACTTCGAGGCTCGAACTACTGGTGGCGGCAATGATGCCGATCTTTCTTCACGGGATTTGATTCTCAAGCTCTATCGTAACGCGACGGAATGTCCCATCTGCTTTCTTTATTTCCCCTCGCCGCTCAATTACAGCCGCTGTTGCCGGCAACCGATCTGCACCGAATGCTTTGTACAAATTAAGCGACTAGACCCTCACCCACCGCATGATGAGCCCGAAGCTTCTGGGCAGCACAGTCAGCGTAATCAGGACGAGCTCCCTCACACTCTTATTTCTGAGCCGGCTAACTGCCCCTATTGTGCAATGGCAAACTTCGGTGTGACGTATGAACCGCCACGGGACGTGCATGTCGGTCGTGGGTCTTCAACTAAACCAAGCGAATATTCAGAAAAATCTTCGATCGACGCAATCCCAGAAAACACCGACGAACCCGTGGAATTCTGCGAAGATTCCAACCAACATTTAAAACCACCCCCGGCTGCTAATCCGCATAAACCAAGACGCAGGTCATCAGTTGCAGCCGAGTCGGAATCGGTGATTGCCACCGATGATATACGGCCTGGTTGGGAGCAAAAACTTGTTTCTGCCAAAAGCAGGTTGGCGAGAAAGGCTGCTGCGGCCAGTGCTATACATGCATCTAGTCTTATTATTAACGATGAGGGTTCGTCATCGCGTAATGCACAAAGACAAAATACTGGGTACCTAATGTCCCTTGAGGATAGAATGATAGAGGAGGCTATGAAACTACTGATTCTCGAGGAAGAGGAGCGGTTGGCAAAAGAACAAAGGGAGAAGGAGAAGGAGAAGGGTAGAAGGAGGTGAGGTGACGTGAAGTGAAGTAAAGTGAGTTAAGGTGGTAGTAGCTAGCTGCGTCTCACGTTACATGCATCACATGCGATTGATTCTCACTGACACAAGGGGAAGTGAAAGCTGCTGGCAGATTTGCAAGTCCGAGTCCGATAGTTGATGGCCAGTTTAAGTATGCTTATCGTGATTTTCAATTTAGGTATTAGGATTCAGTTTATATTTCACATATGAATATTATCGAAGTCACGGGTCGTCTTGCAATAGAATTAAACAAAATTAAACAAGTTTATGGTGGTGCGAGTGACGAGAACTTCTTGGAGCCGCACGCGTCGGTGTTCGAGGTGCGAAGGGGTAACTTCAGGTCTTCATATAATAAGTTCGCGTCCACACGCCATTTCGGGCTCCTACTTCAACGGTTTTGGACAGGGTGGAGTGGACATATCAAGGGGGGGTACTGGTGTTTTTGTTTTTGCGAGGGCCCAGATCTTTGCTCAATACTGGCAACACGCGAAGGAATTGTGTAGGGGAAGATCCAGGAGGTGTGTTCCTGGGTGTGTTCTTGGCGAGTACAAGATCTGGTAATGTTTTTTAGGAAAAACTTAACTATAGAAAAGACCCAAGTTTTACCCAAGTTTTTAATATAGTTGAAAAAATCTGAATGAATAAGCCCTGTGGCCTTGTGTCTGTGTCTGTTCCTAAATATTTGTCCTTATTCGTTAGTATTCTTAACCCTTTTTTTCTTATGTTTACTATTTTTTTTTTTTTAATTTTTAATTTTTAATTTTTTTTTTTTTATTTTTTAATTCTGCGGCAATGCGGAAAAAAGTGCTGGCTCAAACCTGCCTCCTTGTTAATTGCGCGCATGGGTAAACAGACGCGGCTAGGGGCAGGTGGGTGATATGCTCGACCCATTACTTCATAGACGGTACTATGGTACCTTAAAGAATTCCAGTTACACACTTGACACGGAGCATATTTCGTGGGTTTTACAAAAAGCATTTTATGTTTTGTTCTTCGTTAAATGACTCCCCTTAATATCTCCGAACTCCTAATGTTGAAAACATAAAGGGATTAATAAAAAACCATGTTTGGAGGCCCAGAAAAGCTTTCCCCAGTTGCAGCCACACTCGCATACCGGGTGCACACGAATCGATGCGAATAAGCGGTACATGTAGTCACCAGCACGTTGCATGAGATCCGGTGAAAAGTTACAACCTACCCAGGGCCAATGCACCTGTTCGCAAGGTTCGCTTGACCTTGCGTCTAGTGACAGTGGTCGTCTTACGTGATGGTCTTTCGTGGCCTTCTTCCTTGCTTTTCTTTAGGGAATTTGAATAACTATATAGTTGTATTCCCCGCATTCTGGATTCCCATTGCAATTTGACAAGAGTGTCTTTGAAATCTTTCTTTTCTGTTTCTTATCCATAACCCGTGGGAACCAAATCGAACACTTGTCTGGCACATTCACCAATTCAAATATCATTCTGGTCAATGACTATTCTGGAACACCATCATCTAATCTGAAACAGCCCTGAAACCCACCATCATCCAATCTGAAACAGCCTTGAACCCCACCATCATCCAATCTGAAACAGCCTTGAACCCCACCATCATCCAATCTGAAACAGCCTTGAAGCAGCCTTGAAGTAGACCCGAAACCACCTCAAGTACATCTTACATGTCCCAATCTACTGCGCAGCTGCTAGCGGTGGCATTCACATCGACCCATCGCGTGTCTGACCTTGACACCCATACTCTGTATATGGCCAAACGGGAAGTCGATCTTCTTCCGCTTCGCCGTGTTCTTGTGAATAAGCGACGATTACGCGATTCCGTCATTTTGCTAAATGACATTTCCCCTCAAAGCCTGTCGGTGCTTCTTCGCATCAAACACGTGGCCCTTGACTTTACCTCAGACTTCGATGGTCATTGTGGAATCGTTCCTGGCGAACGATTTGTCGGGAGAATTCCCCTGAGCCAAGTCCTGGCTGGCGAGGACCACAAATTTCTTCCTAAGGATAAGCTTTTGGTTTTCCCGTATTCCACATGCTGGATTCAGAATAGCTCGCGTATGTGCGAAAATTGCATGTCCTCAGTGTCATCCGATTTGGATGCCTATGAGACCCATCGGCGTACACCGTGCTCTCATAACCATGTGTACGGAAAGCTGTTACATGGTGGGCTTCAGGATTATATCAGGGTCCCTTTGCCTGCCTACTCTCTTGTTAAAGTCCCCGAGCTGGTCTCTGTTCATGATTGCTGCTTTCTCTTCGACGTGGCACTTCCGTTTCTTTCTTTCTCAGTCAATGTCTTGGCTCCGCTTATGAGGCAAGGTTCGAGCGGGCGCATTTTGGTCTTTCTAGATGATATCAGAAGAGAAGCCAACGATTGCCTCTTGGTGATCCGCCATCTTCAACTTGATCATTCACTATTCACTTTCACCGATACTCGAGTCTTGAAAGACAGACCCGAGCTCAATGAAAAGTATAGAAATAAGTTCCACCATGTTCTTGTTTTTGCATCTAGTGCACACGCTCTAAATAAGGCCGTTGCATTTGGCGTCTGTACAAGACCGGGACTCAGATCCAGGCTGACTCTCTCGCTTTTCCGCAACCAAGACAACACTGTTTCATGTCCTGACAATCGCACGCTATACCGATATACGTTGTCATATAAGGATAAGTTTTTATTGGAACAATTGTTGGAAACTTTGGGTTCCCTTAGCGCTGAAGATAGCGGATCCAATACACCACCTGCCCCTCAAACCTTCGATGTTCGGTTGAAAACCGCTGCTTCAAGTGGCATCCTGTTGGCCAGTGGGTTGAACTGTCTGACGGAATCGGTTGCAAATTCCTTCAATTCTTCAGCCACACAACCGCTGTCCAAAACGCCCAGTATTCAAAACTCTATCGAAAAAAGCCCCACCCGGTTTGCACGAGAGCGTCGAACTTCGGATATTGGGCGTCGGCATGTCTCTTGGCTCCATTGCGACCAAGATCTCCGCCTTTGCCTGGATGATAACTGCGTTCATGAAGTGTTGAGCCGGTGCCACCAAACCAAGAACATAAACGAGATGCTTGGTGGAAATTGCCAATTACGGAGGGTGTTTTATACGCACAGACTGGCGTGTCATGTGAAGTTAAATGCCTTTATTTTTTAGAGGGGTGTGATAACTAATTTGGAGTGTTGTTTGATTGTTAAGTGATGCTCTCCTTTAACTTTGTCGTTCTTACCAGGAATTGTTCCAATTTCGAGAACGACGCCAAAATTTCGAAACAAGGAAGCTTTTTTTTCCTAGCCAGCATCTTTATAGATTTTGAATTGAAACATGCATAGATAGATGCGTTCCGCTACTTATTTAATCCTTTTCGTAAGTTTCCTTGTGAAGTTTCCTGATTTTCTTGGCCCATGCCTTGACATCCTTATCGTAGATTCCCAGGGGAATATCTGCGAGAAATTTGTCTTGCAATAGCTCCTCCGGGGATTTTCTGAGCTTGTCGTCTTTAATAAGACACAAGTCGATGAAAGAGCATAAATCCCGGTCGTACTTTTGATTTTGTGAGATATCGACCTTATTAGTTAATGAAGGAGAGTCTTCGTTGACGATTCTTTGGAGCAAATCAAGAATACCCTCAGGGCCAGCACTCTTTGAGCCACGTTCGCCAGGTTCCGCATCGTCATAATCTTCAGCTTCACTCCACACGCTTCTACCTGAAGCCAACTCCACAAGCATGAGTCCCATGGACCAAACATCGGATTTCACGCCGTAAGTAAGACCCTGGATTCGTTCTGGCGACATGTACGTAGATGTTCCAACAAAGGTGTCTGCCATAGCGACAGAATTGGTGAGTTCTCGAGAAACGCCGAAATCACAGAGTTTGAACTCGCCCCTATGTGACATCAAAACGTTGGAGGGCTTGATGTCTCGATGGATGATTCTGTGTGCATTATACAAGTAAGTCAAACCACTTAAGATCAGATACAGAAGCTTCTTGAGCACAAAAAGAGGGAACTGCTTAGGGGTACATAACTGGATAATTCTATCCAAGGATCCGCAATTGCAGTATTCCATACACAATACAATGGAGTTGTTTGAGCGTAGAAATGCGCCGTAGAATTCAATGATATAAGGTGAACGACATTCGTGCATAATGCGCAATTCTCGGATGATTTGAGTTTGTACTTCCAGCTTCGAGTCTACTAGAACGACTTTCCGGGCCATAGTTTTCTGCAGTGGCACATGCAACACCTTCAGCACTACCCCCGAGTTTCCAGAACCCAAGTCTTTCAAATGGACCAAGTCGTCGTCACGTAAATTGAATGCAGACAGCGTGGTGTCCAAAGGCGTGGTTGGTAAAGGTGAATTGTGACTGGAGCCGGGCGGAGCCAATAAATGGGCAGGATTATTGGGCAGTTGTGGGTTGAGAGGCAGTTTTGTTGGGGAAATTGAGCTGATGACTGTACGTCGCTTTCGCTGAACAGTGGCAAGTTGTGGGGTGGCTTCAGATGCATGGGAGGACAATTCCAAATCGTTAAAAGAATCGATTAAATCTTGGGGGGAGGTTTGTGCATGATGTTGGTCGATATTCAACAATGGAGCTGGGCGTGGATGCCGTTTCTTCGGCTGGTTTTTAAGTGCTGTCAACCGACAAACCTCGTCGGAATAATCGGGGGCATTTGTGGGTATGGGGTTGACAGAGACTTTTGGGGCATTGACGCTTGGGACATGGACGTTTAGGTTGGCAGCAACAGTGACATTTAGATTGGTAGCAGCAATTCCGGGAGTTCCTTGGGCAGCCATAGGGCTGAAGGATAACTGTTTGACGTTTTTCCGATTGAGCGATTTCGGTGGTATAAGAGGCTCGCTGTAAGGCGGAATTGGGGGGAGTTCCTTGTCTTTTCCTGATGAGAGGGAACTCAGCGAGTTGTTTCTGTTTGCACCCATAAAAAGACCTGGGTATGACATTTTGCAAGGGTTTGGGCGGAGAAAAAAAAATGTGAAATGTGAAAAATGAAAAAAATGAAAAAAATGAAAGAAAGGTGCAGACGTGAACACGTGAAATGTGAAAATGGGAAATGTGAAAATGTGAAATGTGAAAAAGTCGGTGGTGAAAGTGAGAGGTAAAACCGCGATAAGTAGCTGAGACAGAACGTGTGAGTATAATGCAGATAGTGCTTTTCCTGGGCTTGGATGTTATTGGATTTGGTGGATGTAAAACTCTGCGCCTGTTTTTTTGTCGAGTTTTTTAGCTTGGGATGGAAAAATCGCTTCACGAAAAGTGCCTCAGAAACTCACCGAGAAATCCTAAAAAGGCAACACAAGTGTCGTGCAACACTACTCGATTCCGGAAACCTCTAAGATCTGTATGGAACGCAGTGGCCATAGTCTGAGGCGTGCCCTGAGGTGGAGGTTTTTAAGTGCGCTAACGTACTTCCCGACAGGTCGAGAATCCCGGATGGTCGAGAATGCGAAAAAGAAAAAAACAAAAATTAATGCTTCGATTTCAAGCAACAATTACTCTGTCCGTTCGTTTCTAAAATATGTAAAATTCAATGGATGCATACTCCCAGTAATCAGGTATACAGATGATGCTTTTTTTAAAAAAAAATCTTTAATTTTGAGTATATGACATATATATTAAGCACGAGGTCGAAAACCGCGTAAAACAGGAGAATGTCAAGTTTTTTTAAGTGTAATTTCCTCGCCCCTGGATCGGTAAACTAAGTTCAAAATTACTGAGGTTCTGTTTCATACGCTTAAAATTCAAGTAGGACCCCTGGTCAATATCAGGCTACATTGTGGTTTACATTATAAAGTGTTGAAGTTTGTGAAAGACTTAGTCACGTGATAATTATAAGAAATTTCAGTGAGACGAAAAAAAGAAAGCCGCTCCAAACGCGTCAAGACGTGCTGATGAAATTTGCAACCAATGCTATAGAGTGGATTCGACACAGGTTTTGTTACATTGACCTATTTTATAATCAAAAGTCGTGAATAAAAGAGTAAATAGGTTTACAATTTGAGACGCGTCTCACATTAATGGCTCACACTAACAATAAAAAGGGTGGATAATTTCATCAATTATCTCCTTGATTTGTTTCTTCTGTCGCAACGCTTCAAGTTCATTACCATCCCTCCTTGACAAAGCTGAAAAGAACTCGAATATTATGCCTAGGAAAGGAATAGTTAGCCATCGGAACCTCAACAAGGACGTTATTTTGCAGACAAGAAAAGCCGCGTCAAGCGCTCGTGAGACACTCCAAACTGGAGAAAGCACAAGCTTCAGACGACTTTCAAGCTCCATTCACGACCCTTTATCATCACCTTGATGACCGAAGAACAGTATACCACATGGGAATTGATATTCGGTTGCTGACACCAGCTGACGATGAGGCATTCGCAGAATGAATCCTATCACAGGACGATCGTGATTGCCCACCTAAGGTTAAGGAAGTCATGAAAATGACACACGGAATACTCAAGAGTCGGGTCGGGCCTCATGCCAAAAATCCCGGAAAAATTGGGCCTCTAAAAACGTAAAACGACACCCCGAGTTAAAAAGTTGCTATACTAGGAGTATCGATGAACAAGGATACAAGAATAAGGATCCAGATGTGCTTGGCGATTGATTTGATCTTCTCAAAGAGGTAAAGCTAAAATAGAGAATAAATTACTCAGACATCTACAACTTTGACGAGACTGGCTTCTCTATGGGATCGGTTGCGAGTCAAAAGGTCGTTGGGGTATTCCATGGTAATGGTAAAGAAGTATACAGGCAACCTAGAAATTGGGAATGGGTGACAGTGGTTGTATGTATCGGTGCTGAGGAGAAGATGCACCACCGTGCATAATTACGTCCGGTAAGAGACATCTAATCTTGGTTTATTGATCTTCCCCCTGGCTCGTACATCGCTACAAGCCCAAAAGGTTGTAGCAATAACGAAATTGGGTTAGAGTAGCTCATCGATCATTTCATCAAATTCAGAAACCCCTGGGGCAAATATCGGCTTTTGATACTTGATGGTCATGGTAGTCATCTAACTACAGAGTTTAAGGAAGTTTGTGAAAAAAATAACATGATCCCGCTTTGCATGCCCGCTCACTCATCTCACAATTTGCAGCCTCTTAATGTATCTTGATTTTCACCATTAAAAACGCTGACTCGGAACTCATACTGCAAAAATCAGATTTCGGCGATAAAACAGTTCATAAAGAAGAATTTATCAAGGCTTGTATCTTGGCAATTCGCAAAGCGCTCACCGAGCGCACTTATAATTATCACGTGACTAAGTCTTTCACAAACTTCAACACTTTATAATGTAAACCACAATGTAGCCTGATATTGACCAGGGGTCCTACTTGAATTTTAAGCGTATGAAACAGAACCTCAGTAATTTTGAACTTAGTTTACCGATCCAGGGGCGAGGAAATTACACTTAAAAAAACTTGACATTCTCCTGTTTTACGCGGTTTTCGACCTCGTGCTTAATATATATGTCATATACTCAAAATTAAAGATAAATGTTTTAAAAAGCATCATCTGTATACCTGATTACTGGGAGTATATATCCGTTGAATTTTATAGATTTTAAAAATGAACAGAAAGATTAATCGTTGCTTGAAATTGAAGCATTAATTTTTGTTTTTTTCTTTTTCGCATTCTCGACCATCCGGGATTCTCGACCTGTCGGGAAGTACGTTAGTGCGAGTGTGGGTGTGAGTGCGCGGCGCAAGCAGCAAAGTAGAAATAAACCTACATCTCAGCAGATGGTGTAGGGCAATTAATTAATGCGGAAACCAACCCACGGCATAATGATCAATAAAGTTTGATTCTGGGGTTTGGATTTTCGGTTTGTTTGTCGGGTTGGGCTATAGCCTTGCGAGATCCGGGCAAAAGGATACCGTCTTTTCAAAAAATAAGAAGTATTCAGGTAAGCGGGTTCCAATGTGTGGTGAAACTGGCCAAGGCACGAAAGTGAGTGAGTGTTGCTCGTGTCGAGTTTGCTTGATACTTGTCACGGACGCGCAGCGGAAGGGGTTGCTTGTGAACTTCTTCAATAAGCAAAGCGTTCCTTTTCGCCAAAACCAAACACATGTTGTCGTTGGCGTATAACTGAAACACTATTCCACCGAGAGCCGTACGATTTGTTGGCTCCCATTCATTTCATTTCAATTGTTTCTCTGACCTTTTTCTTCTCCAGGCAACTTTAGATCTCATGCTATGTGCAGGCAGAGCTGAGGAAATTGGCTTACTGCGCCTATAATTTTGAGTGGTAATACGAAGGAAGACCAAATTCTAAACAAAACAAACAAAAAGCGAATCTGTTATGGAATTTCACTTCTGAATTTCTCCTGTTATTTCACCTTCCCATAGAGATGCTGGAGATGCTTTTACGAGCATGTTTGGGTGCATAGGTGTTTGGGTGGTGTTTGAGTGTGGTGTTTGGGTCTGGTGTTTGAGTGTGGTGTTTGGGTCTGGTGTTTGGGTCTGGTTTTTGGGTCTGGTTTTTGTGTGGTGTTTGGGTCTGGTGCCTGGGTCTGGTGCTTAGGTCTGGTGTTTGACTTCTGGGCTGTTTTTTTTTCTTGTTTCACGCGCCCTCGGCCATAACCCGAAGGAAAAATGTCGCGCCCGACGTTCCCACACATGATGTCTTACGGATACGTTTGTTCCGTCGCGTGCAGTGAGATGTAGTTGAAGAAAAAAAAAGAGCCCCCAGAAAAACCAGAAACCCCGAAAAAAATGTAATCGGCAACAAAATAAAAACAAATAAACAAACAAACAAATAAGCTCAACCCCCTAAAAATTAAGGAAACAAAACCTGTGAAAGTTAGTCAATCAGACATTCAATCAGACATTCAATCAAAAATTCACATAATCACATAATCAAACAATCACACAGAACCTCTTCCAAACTCTCAACTCAGCGTAGGTGTATAACTTAGAATACGGGCCCGCCCCTCCCACTCTTAATTAGGCACGTGCCGAGTAGCCGTACGGCCAGAAGATCCTTTTTCGTCTAGGTATTCTTTATTGGGGCCAACAATGGAGTGTTGCTATCAGCACAACCTAACGGGGTATTTTAGCCGCCCAAATTTAACCGCATTGTACTTTTTTTTCGATTAAGAGACTTTCGCTGTGTCAACAATTTGGTTTGCTGGGGATTTGCGAACCTAGACCGTGGATAACTTTAGCCGGTTGCCGGTGGGGCTGTTCCGCTCGGTACAGGCGGGGGTGGCCGTGGCTCATACTTACTGCCAAGGCTACTAATCTGAAGGGTTTATGGGGTAGCGCACAGTGTTCTAACACGCACATAACGCATGAGCACACGCCCGACGCTCCTGTATTGTTTCCGGGGCCATCTATTGTTCCACGATATATTTTCTTAATTTTCTCTATTGTCTTACTTTTGGCTGCTTTGGTACTTTGGTGCTTTTGACTGTTTCCGTACTCTGGCTGTTTCCGTGCTCTGGCTGCTTCGTAACTTTGGCGGGTGAAGGTGGTATTTTCACTATTTTGGTTGTGTTTTCCTTTTCTGCTCCCTCTCTTCGAAGATCCGTTTGTCCCATGGGCGTCACATTTGAGAGGAATTTTGAATTTTTGGGCAATTAATCCTTTGATACTTATCTCAATGTTACTTGGAAATCAGTGTTGAAAATTTGGCCTTTATGTTCAACTTTCTGATCTGGACAACATCATCTAATTCAATCAAGTCTTTTTTTTGATTTACAATCTAGACTGTGTCTTGCGCTATAGTTTATATTTCTTTGTGCTGTATTAAATAATGTCCTGTTCTCAGTTGTCTTGGTTACATGCGGCTGTTTGAGTAATGAAGTCCGTTACGGTTAACCGGAGGATATCCAATATATTGCTGGTATCCCTGATCCATGTGAGGCTGCAATTGAGGAAGTTGCGTCATTGGTGGTTTGTACATTTCACCAGATCCCTGAAGCATTGGTTGCATCTGTTGCATTTGTTGCATTTGTTGCATTTGTTGCATTTGTTGGCCGTAGCCCATGGGCATTTCTTGCTGAGGCATAGACATGCCTACATTACCATAACCAGGCATTCCAGGATGTACTACCATTCCATTTTGGTCCATAGGAACATAGTTCATCGATGGCACAAGCACGTTCTGGGGAATTTCACCCATAGGTGGTCCTTGGGATTGTTGTCCGGATTGAGGGCCATGTGGTCCATGGATTCCTGGCGTAGATTGTATTTGATGCGGCCCTTGGCGGTTTTGCGGGCCTTGGAGACCCAGCGAGCTATGTGCCATAGGCACTTGGGGTGGAAGAGCATTTTCGCCTTCACTGGTGCCTTCAGCACCGAACCCAGGAGCGTTTCCCTTCTTCTTCTTTTGACGGCAGGTGAAACACACCTTGTGTTTGCCTTGGTCTTCGGGGGTCAATGCTTTAGCGCAACGATTACAGTTGCCCATGCGCTCCAAATTAGTTCTTCGGATTTTATCGTTTTCTCGACATCGCTGGCATACTTTGAACGAGCCGGCCACAGACGATCGTCGACTCTCGGGGTCCTCAGAAGATTCTCCATCAGGGCTATCATCTTTGATCAGGGCCGTAATCGGACCAGAACAATGGACGCACCTGCCCTGGGCTGCTCGATTGGCTTTTCGAATCCGAAGACTTTTTCGACACTGGGGACACAAGACAAACCTCTGTTGATCAACGGGGATTTCACTTCCACAGCGACGACACGCGCCTTCTTTATCCTTGGTCTTCTTTTGCCAACGACGCGATCTCTGCCTCTGCAAGTCTCGGCAGTGGAAGCATAATTTGAAGATCTTGGGCTCGGTGCTCTTTCCTTTTCCGGTCTCTTGTGGCGAAACAAGTCTCTGCACAAAATCTTTCTTGCATCTTGAACACTTGCTCTGGATAGCGTCGGCACTGTTTGCATTCAACTCGGGTTCTTCCTTACGTGAGTTTTCGTGTTGAACATGCAAAGGAGGAATCGGTGGCACAAGACCATTGTTATCCTTGGCTTTAGGTTGCCCGGGAGCAACAGGAGGAGGGATAATCATGCCGTTGAAGGAAGTAGCGCCTGCGCCACCCGAATTGTACATGTTGATTCCACCGGCCGGATTCAATGCGTTGTTCATCATGTTCAGCCCAGGTGTCTGTGCGGTGGGATATCCATACTGACCCTTGAACCGTTTATCGTCGATATCACGCACCAGCAGCACAAACTCCTGTGGAACATAGCGTGGGTCATTGACATGGACATGGGCTTCTTGTCCTCCCTGATTGTCATATGGGCCCAGGTTTTTGATAGGACCTCCTCGGATAGACAGGCTTGGGGGATAGAGGTGCGTTTGGGGGAATGGATACTTCAAGTCCAAGGCATTGGTCTGTCGGTAAAGGTCGTGATCGTCTCCATAGTACCCCCTTCGCATCTGAGGCCCGGGGGTTTGTTTTGGGTCAACCGGATCTAAGATATATGGTTGGTCCATGATAAATAAGCGAATGTTTTGGTCAATGAATGGTTGGAAGAAAGAATCTTAAAGAAATTAAAGCGGAATTAAAATGGAACCCAAATGAACGACTAGAAATGAACGATTAGAAAGTTGGCGACGTGTGCAATAGAGCTACAAACCAGCCTAACTTTTTTGAAGGATTAAAAATTTGCAGGCAACAGCCGGGGGTCCATGTGCAAAGAAAATCAATTTATGAAAAAAAAAAAAAAAAAAAAGTCCTCGTGGTGCAAGCAATGGGTCTTTTATAGCGAAATGACGTTGGTTTGGAGGACAACCCAAAAGGATGAATAAACGAAAGATGAAGGGAAAGAAAAAAAAAAAAAGAGAGCAAATACCCCGGCAGGCAGCAAAAGAAGCACTATATACGTCAGGCCACAGACATGAAGCCAACGGTACCTGACATGCGAATATGTGAGATTTTGCGCAGGACGAGAGTAAGTAAAAATGATCTCAGAAGATTGCGCTATTAGAGTACTGCCCGATACATGCCGGAAGACGCATGTCGCGGGCTTTTTGGTCTGTATGAAAGGGACAGAACAGGCTTTCCGCGGATAAAAGGCTGCTGTTTTGTAAATTTGGCAAGATTTGCCGCGAAAAAAATATCGCACATATCGTCTAGTTTCGACAACATCAAGAGGCTATTAGGCTTGGGAAAAAGGTGTTTCCAAGTAACTTTATCAGAGAAAGACTTTTCCTTTGCATTCAGTACCTTCTTCATAATGCGGGGTCAACTAAGAAAAAACCAAACTTGAAGCGTGTACAGTAAAGTCGGCCCATGATTGTTCTTGGAGGCAGTGCCCTTGTTCTCGAGATGCATACAGTCTGTTGCCGTACGTATATGAACGTACAACCATGCAGGCGGGAAGAGCCGTGAACTCAAGGGTCTAGTGCCCAAGAAAATTTTCTTAGTGGTACACGCTTTTTTCTCACCAAATTGTGCTCGTGCATATACGCTCACAATGGCGAAGAATAGGGGAATCCAATGTGGAACATAACAAGGTATAAATTTTTATGCCGATGTTTAGGTCACAGTTCAACACGAACTGTGGTCTTAGAATACTTAAATTTCCTAAAAGCTCTTTCTCACAAAGTCATTTTATAAAAATTCTTACCGTCTTGTAGTTTGGGGGACTAGACGGCACAACACGTTCAAGTGAGCCTTTTGTTTTTGCGCAGACGGGCATTAAGCTTAAAATAACAACGCGACATTGTATTGTTTGTTAGGACTTATAGACAGTGACCTTGGTACGTGCGCGTGATTCATATTACCCATACATAATTGCGAGCCACCCATTGAATGCAGACTTTTTACAACACGACATGCCGCGAAAAGAACTTTCGAAGTTGTGCACATTGGGTACATTTTGCCTTGTTTCATGGAGCCGTATACTAGTGCCTCCAGAACTTTTTTTCTTCCATTGTTGAACTACCTTTATTTTTGGCGAGAAAGGTCGTCACGCATTGCCGAGCATAGCCTGGAAAGCTTCGTGTGGCTTCGGTCGAAGTGTCGCAAGAGTGGAAGATCTATCACTTAAGTGAGTCGAGCGGCTCCAGGTTGCAGGAGGTGTCGGGCATTGGCCGGTCTTATCCCCGAATTTTCCTGCATCAAACACGCTTGCTAACCAGAAAAAGCTTGGTGCTATACCAGGGTACATTAAAATATACATATGCAGTAGGTGTAAAGTGGGTTCTGGGCAGTTTGAGCCGAAAAGCGTGTCGACGCGTTGACCAATTTGCTCAAGCCAACTCCCGGCAAACACGAACGGCATTAATTGTACAACGTTTAGAGGGAATTTCTTCGTACTTGCATGTTACAAAGATGTGCATGAATTTATTGACTTTCAAATTGGCCCTATTATATTTGATTATTTTTGTCGTCTGTTTTTAAGGCGAGCCCACCCTTGTGAAAACGGCCATCGCGCTGGTGTTCAAGGTTAGAATAAGCAAGTGACGAGTAGGGTGTTTTGGGACCATAACTCCAAATACCGCAAACGTTAGCTACTTCAAACGCTGCCATCAAATGGTTATCCTTAGCCCAATACACCTTAAAACGGAACACATTATGATCCGATTTACTGCACAGTTCGGTTTATTTTTCTTCTACCAAAAACAAGAAAAAGATGGACCCACAATTACTGAAGTAGCGAAATTAAGGATCTAGTTTTTTCGGTTGTAGTAAATCTGGCCTACCTCGCCAAGCCTGTAGAACGCAAGAGCAATAAGCCCAATTCCAGCTCCGCGTACTCCACGCTGGAACCACACTGGATGCTTTTTAAGATCCACCAATCCACTCTTATCCTTGAAAGGCAAAGACGAAAGAAAGTATCCACCTCCAACAAAAGATATGGCCAGTTGTACGGCCGTACATCCAAGACATTCTTCCTCTGATAGGTCTCTGCCAGGTGGGGGACTGAACACGTTAAGAATATTGGACATGATTAGCGAACCAGAACCAAGCTTTACCGGTTTTTTATCTACTTTTTCGTGAAATTTTACTTGGGTATCGAGCACCAGCTGTAAGATTTTTCCACGCCTGTCCGCGCCCTTGCTAATGTACAGAACGCCAAGTGGGCAGATGGCAAGCGGAGCAAGCAGTGCAAGTGAAAGATGCGTTTCTGAGCAATCAAAAATAAACTATCTACAGATTGGCAGTTGCCGATCAATTCCGTTCGGCTTTAACGGACGAACGGCTCTATCAGCTATGCACTTGGGATGTAACGCCAGATAAATAAAACGTTCCACTCTGCACGGTTTTGATATTTCATGTGGGCGTGGGTTCCAAACTTTAGCCGGAGGCGTGAGTGCGTTCCCAACGTGGCTACAAACCGCACCCGTCCACGCATATGTCAGAGGACCGCTCGCGAAGATTGAAGCCGACCTGAAACCCGCCTCGACCCAGCCTCAAACCCTCCTGAAACCATCCTGAAACCATCCTGAAACATGTAACTGTAGACTTTAACTTTGAAAATTCACTGTTGATAATGGCTTTTGTGCAGTCAAGCCAAATCTGTAAGTATCTCTTGACTGTTTTTCTTTTAACCCCGTCGCCAAGGAGGAGTTTTTGCAGCCCCTGTTTACATTATGATCGTGCATCTTTACTCGGACGTGTCTATTTATGGTTTGGTTCGAAGCTTTTGCCAATGCTTGGCCACCTTTCGGCTCGACTATCTCGCCTTTCACCCGCCAATTCTATGATACCGGCTCGAACGGTTATTTCTGGTCCTGGGCTCGTCCTTCCTGTTGCAGTAGAAAAATTATGGTCTGTTTATTCCTCGGCCAGGAACGGATATTCCCACGGGCCTGCGGGAAATTTTTTTGAGTCAAATTTTCCGCTGTAAAAAGATTGAAAATTGTTGGGGTTATTTTTTTGGCTTTGGGTTTTCAGAAATAGCAACAACGTTGAGGTTTCCAGAAAATGACACAAACTTTTCGTAGTCCACTATGAACTAGTTGGGTTGCGAATCTTGAGACTTTTGACTTATTGGTTACACCCCTCAGTCTCTGCGAACACAAGTTTGAGACTTTTACCATAAATCATTCTCTCATATTTGGCCTTCCAGGGCTTAAAATCAAAAGTAACCCTCAAAGTATACAAACTTTGATGTTCAAAGGGTGTGGCAACTAGCCATCTTCCGCTTATTCCTACATTTAGAAACGCCAGAGAAGACTTCATCCAATTACGGCTTATTAGGAGGACTATTTATCTATTGCAGTTCTTTGTATTTTTTGAAAGTCACCAGAAGTCTATGCGCGGGTTGGTCAAAAGCTGCCAGGACAGCTTTCTGGAGTAGATCTTCGAAACTTTCTGTAACTGAACTTTCAAGAAAGGTCGTCGTGGAACCACATTTGGTAGGTTATTACACTCCTAAATCTACCTAAATAACCTTCTGCGGATTTGGATAATACCAGAGGCCTCCAATGGTTTGGTTGTTTGGAACAAATCTTCATCCTTCTTTTGTTGATTCGCATACGTCTGGTTCTGTACTTTTCTACGAGATTGACACTTGTACTAAAAGCCTAAGCTTCGATCCAGTTCACCAAAAACAGATTCTCCTTCAAAAACAACAACCAAAAGCAAGCCTAAATTCCTTAATATTCTAACCCATAACAACAAACCACTCCTAAGTATGTCCTGGGGAGATCTCTCATGAAGAAGTCGGCAATGAATGACTCGGAAAATCAATTTCACTATCAGGGAATCCTGCTGACATCAGAAACTCAAAGATTCATACAAGCGCATTATGTCGAAGACCCAAAGTACCAATAACCGCTCGTTCTAGGCTATCATATTCATGGGGGGTGGCACTTGTATAACTATGAAATCATAGCCAGCAAGATGGTTGAAATTATAATTAGAAGGTGCCCAAATTGACAGCCAAAAAGTTCTCCAATAACGTTTCCCCAATGTTACCTTGCTTCTCAAAAGGGGTGTTATATCATTATTAGTCGAGGGTATTTGCGTCAATTTGGTATTGCAATTTCTGGATGAAATGGCTTATGTGTACATATGATATCCCTTACATGGTGATCCTTGTGCAGCGGTGCTCAACACGAAGTACTGTAATGAATAAACCCATAGTCTTTTTTGAGCTCCGGTTGATTATTTCTGGAAATTCGAATTGATTCTTTTACCCCACATCCCGAAAAGGTCGTCTTAAGTGCGACTTTAAAAGAATCACGATCATAAGAGAAAACGAAAAGTGAATGATTTCTTTGAGGATATACTGTCTCGTTCACACACAGTACAATAGAGGGTACCATTTTTATACATTTCAATGAATAAAACAACCTACAACTGCCCCCAACAAACAAGCAAAACAAACATGCCCTAAAATAACAAATTCTTCGATTTTGGTAATATCCTTTGCGGCCCTCCTTATCTTTTAGCAACGTTAGCAAACTTTCTTTAATGTAACACCGAACCGTGCCCGCGCACCGGACCCCAGTATTGAATAATCTTCAACAACCCCAATTAAAACAGCTGGACAATTAGATATGTTTTCACAATCAGACTAAAGGTTTTGTGTTGAAAAACAATAAGTTAGATTGCTAAAATATCACAAAAATACCGAATTTCAAAAATACCGAAAACAAAAAAAAAAAAGAAAAAAAGAAAAAAAGAAAAAGAAAAGACCTTCGGCTCAGTCCTTGACCTCCAAATGCACCAGTGGGTTCCACTCGTCACACCCGTACACCGAGAATTTGCAGTGTCGCTTGTACGTCCCAATCGAAGTTGCAAAGTTTCTACCCCACAATTAACACATCCCAAATTCCCAAATAGTACCCCGGCTAGGCAAATGTTCCGGGTAGCTTTCAGAAACTTACGGGCGAGCCCGAAAACCGGGGCAAAATCCATCCGGTTGGGCTTCTCTCGCCCATACAACTACTCGCATTTCCAGGCGTATCAGCCTCCGCCTTCAAAGTTCAAAAGATTCATCACCATCAACTTGTATCTTGCATCTTTGACGGCATTTGCTTACTATATGTGGTGGCCAAAACATACGTTTCCTTCTTCGGTGGCAAAAATCTTGCGTAAAGGGTTGTGGGCCGAATCCGACAAGGGCGAAAAGGATTACCAGTTGGCGCTTAAGCACTACCTTGAGGCACTCGAAGAATGCCGGGAATTGAAGATGGATCGCTTGTCTGACGAGTATACTGGAATTCAACTCAAGGTGGGCGAAATGTACGAGCGTTTGGGCATGATGGACGATGCTGCGTTCGTTTATAACGAAATTGCCACCTTATATTTATCAGTGTTAAAAGCTCCGGTGAATTCTTCCCAGGGATCGCGCATTACAGGCCTTGCACACCGTGGCCACTTGATTCAAAAGGATTTGCGTATTGCACTTAAGTTGGTAGAGCTCAATAAGGAAAATCCCCTGCTTTCCAAGGCGATCTTAATCACGCATTTACTAATTGCTCAGGAAGAGGCCAACCGAAAGATGGGCATAGCCACAGAAGCGGTTTCGTTGCTTTCTCCTGGAGACTTGCTTGGTCTGGCTGCTAGTCAAGTTGGCGTAGAAACCCCCAAAACGCTTGGTGATCCAAAAGCAGAGAAAGACCTTGCTACTGCACTCAAGGATGAGAACTCCGAGGGTGTCATTGTGTTGAAGACGAACCCTGAGGCGTGGGAACCTTTTGCCGAGGAATTTTTCAATGCAATGGATCTCTTATCTGCAATTTGTATTTCTGTTGGTGATACCAAAGCTGCCAGCAGTATCCGCGTGTCAATGACCAGCAAAATGTTAGTTGCTGGAGTTGCTCCCGATAAATTGCTTTTGTCCCAGTGCAACACCGCATCTCTCCTTTACTTCCAAGCAGAACAGCTCCAAGCCGAGGAGCAGGCGCTCCGGAAGAAGTTTTCCTCGACTGCAGGGGTCGATTACTCTAAAGTCAAAGCCATTCATGACCCGCTCCAGTCGTTGAGGGTACTGGACACGGAAGCTACCGAGATAAGGCAGAAAATTGCCGAGTCCGTGCTGGAAGACGATAAACGTGCATATGAGGAGGTTATTGCAGATAAGGAAAAGCTCATTCAAATGGTGATTGCAACCTACGAGTCTGTGATCAATGGCTCCAAGACGTTACCGCAAGATGTCGTGCGTGATAACGTCACCATCGGCGAGACAGTTGCCTTGGCTACATACGGTCTAGGTGTTGTGAGCTTGCACCTTTCGCAGTACGAAAAGGCAGAGCGGCTTTTACGTGAGGCAAGAGTACGTTCCAAGAGTTGTGGCTACGAAGCTTTGATTGCGGAAATCGAGCGGGAGTTGCAGAAGTTGTTCAACGAGAAAAACTCCGTTAAGAACAAAGACGAAGGTATTGAAATGGATATCCACTTGACCAAGTAAGTGCTTGATCATAGGATTTCTATTAGGTCTGAGCAATGCAGAGCACTCCTGAGGTTCCCGCTGCCGTTCATGTGCAGTTTTTGAAGAATAGGAACTGATGACACTGAAAAGAGGGCAGTTCAGAAATGGTGAATTATTTCGACGAAAATGCAATCTTTATCGGTAAAATGCATCTACCAAAATTGCTAGATTCATTTCTTTTGCCGTGTCAGCTGAGAAATATGTGCCACATGAACTTATGATTCGATTCACGTCAGTTCCTAGGATGCATATGGACAATGCGTGGGCATGCGACACCTCGCAATTTCACATTTCACCTATTGAAGAACTCGAAGCGCAATTGAAATTCATGGAACGAGCGAAACTACATGCAACTACATGAAAATACATGATTTAGCATGATTAGGCAAAAGCCCCATCCATTCTCATTTGATATCAGACAATTTGACGAATTTTGTCACCCCATAAATACCCACGTACATCTCCAAAACTCATTGTGTGACCTCGTAGGCGTAGTGTTCGTCTCCCGCGAACAAGACGGTTTGCACACGACCCCAACCAAAACCGCACTCGTGTTCAGAAAAAAGCCGAGGCCTGCCAAAAACAATTCAAGCTCTGGAATCACGGTTTCACCCACGTTTTTTTCAGTTGTTTTCCAGCTTTTGACCCACCAACCTTTACAAATTTAAATACTTCAATGGCTGTGCTTGCAGTTTCCATTTGTACACACGGCGGAAAGGCGCTTGTGTCGAGACAATTCCGCGACTTGTCTAAGGACCGGATCACGGAACTTTTGGCCAAATTTCCATCTTTACTTTCCAATTCTGGGTCCCAAAACACCACCGTTGAGGATGAGACCGTGCGTTTTGTGTACCAGCCCTTGGAGGAGTACTATGTGGTGCTTTTGACCAACAAAATGTCCAATATATTGCAAGATATCGAGACGTTGCACTTGTTCGTGTCAGTGGTGAGCAATATGTTGCACTCGGTTGACGAAAAGGAGATCTTCAACAACGCTTTTGAGATTTTGAGTGCTTTCGATGAAATCGTCACTTTGGGCTATCCCGAAAAACTCACAATGTCGCAAGTTCAGAGCTTTTTGGAGATGGACTCGCACGAGGAAAAGATCCAAGAAATCATCGAGAGAAACAAGGAGATGGAGGCCACCGAAGAGCGCCGTCGTCGCGCCAAGGACATCCAGCGTAAAGAGTTGGCTCGTAGAAACATGGAACTGTTGCAACCAACGGGTTTTGGCGCTTCAAATGCATCCATGGCCTCGCAAGAGGCCTTTGGTTACAACACCGCGCCTTCACTGGGTCCCTCGTATGGAAACACGGCTCACTCACAGCCACAAACCCCTGAGCCCACCTATAATGCACCCCGTGCTGTTGGCGGCAAAGGTTTGCAGTTGGGCAAGAAGGTCACTAGACCAAACGCCTCCGAACAAAGACAACCATTACTCACAACTAGAGCTCCACTTGAAGGGGCCAGTGCTCATGCTCAACCTCAGCCTCCAGTTCAACCACAAGCACATTTAAGCGCACACCAAGCTGCCACTAGCCAGTCCGAAGCTGCCTCGGTGTCCACGTCAGCTTCGCCCGCTGCAACCCAAGGTGGCGCCCAGAAAGCACTCAACAATGGCATTTTGATCACGCTCAACGAGAAAATCACCGCGGAATTGAACCGTGAGGGCGGCATCACGTCGTCCGAAGTTAAAGGAGACCTCCATTTGCGGATCAACAACGCGCAGTTGGCACGCGCCAAGATATTGTTGAGTGTGGGCAACCAACCTGGCATCCAGTATAAAACACACCCTAACGTAGACCGTGGGTTGTTTTCCTCGTCTAGCAGCATCGGCTTGAAGGACAGGAATAAGCCGTTCCCAAGCAACGACCAGAGCTTGGGTGTTTTGAGATGGAAGGCCGTTGCCAAGGGGGAGGACACGTCCTTGGTGCCTCTTTTGTTCACTGCTTGGGTCAGCTTGAACGATGGAGTCGCCGACGTCAATTTGGAGTATGAATTGACGCTGGACTTCTTGGATCTCCATCCCAACCAGGCATCGTTCGATAATGTGAAGATCGTAATTCCGGTTGCCTCCGACGATGTGATTTTGAAGGAAGACTCTACGGGCCACGCACTGTACGAAGTGACCGACGAGGGTCTCGTGTTTACATTGGCCCACATTGATCTCTCAGAGCCTTCTGGTACGTTCGAGTTCTCCATTCCAGTGGAATCCGAAGACAGCTTGTTCCCAATGCAAGTTGCGTTCAACGTGAGTCACACAAGCGGTCTAACTGAAGCGGACGGCTCTTTTGGTAAGGTACTGGTGATCGATGTGGTTTCTAACGATGACGACGAAAGATCTCTTCCATTCGACTTGCACCTGAACTTGGCTTCCGAGAGTTATTACGTGAATTAGATGAACAGATGATGTGATGTAATTGCAGAAGGGATATCTACGAGCAAACCAAATCATGCAAACCAAATCATGTGAACCAAAACATAGAAACAAGTCAAGGACAACCGAAGAAGAAAAAAAAATATAGGTGTAATTGAAATTTGCTCGTTGAGCTCAAACTCTCCAAAGATTTCCAAATAGACACATTGGCCCAAGTGAGCACAGTGGAGACATATAAACAATAGAATAATTCATCAAAAGAACGGAAGTGGAAAATAATATGCATAATCTCACCAATAGAATTAAATACTCTAAGTTAGACAAGCACCAGAACCCCGTTGGTTGCTATAGACACGTTCAAATGCAATCCCAACGTTTCGTTGAGCAGATGTAGTTCAGACATGATTCTCCGTCGGGGATCCCTGCCATCATAAGTTTCCTTCACATGTGTCACGATCAACTTCAAGTCCTTGACATAAGGGTTTGTCTGAGAATTATGGGAATTTTGAGAACCTGAAGGCATGTGACAAGTTTCAGCCCTATCAGCGCAGAAGATTTCGAGTCTCTTCAACTCCGCCATCAAGTGTGAAGGCGTCATGTGTCCGTATAGGTTAACACCTGGATCTCTATTGAATGTAGAGCATTCAGCAATCACGCATTTGAGGGTTCCGTCAAGCACAAAAGGCGCAACATGTTCCCACACACTGGCGTTTTTCTCGCGCCTCAGGATCGAGTCCGGCTCGAAGTCCCCAAAAACAAGCATCTTGGCCTGGTCTACGTTAGAGCAAATTAGAAAAGCCAGTGAGCAGTAGGGACCAACAGGAACACCCTTATTGGCCACGAGCCCATGTGACACTTCGAAGTATGTGACTGAGTAGTGGCCGTCGACGATGTTGAGTGGCTCAGCTTCAGAAATGGATTCCAACGTGAGAAATCCCAACAGAACCAAGTCTGGCCAGATTACCCCGTTGAAAATGTGGGTGTTCAATGCATCGGTAGTGAATTTGGATGCGTACACGGCAGTTTTATCTCCAGCAGTGGCAGAACCAGCCAGGTTGAGCACCATCGACTGAATATGGTCTAGGTGGGGATGTGATAGTAGTGTTGCGGCTATTTTGGAGAATATCTGCCGCAGAATATCCAAATGCGGCCCTTTGAGTCCAGAAAATGGCTCACTAGTAGGTATACCAAGGTATTGGTGTGGGGCTAGGGAATCTTCATACATAGCCAACTGCCTGGAGCAGGCTGGGGATAGTGACAGTCCCAGTTCGCCTCGGGTCTCGTTTAATATGGTCTCTGCAAGGGCTTGCCATCCTGAGCCAGCATCTATCATGAAAAGATGTTTTGTGTGTGCTTCAAGCACCTCGGAGTATGATAGATGGGCCGGCTTTATCAACAAGCAGCAATTACCTTGCTCTAATGGACCTCCCGAAGTGCCCAAGAAGGTGAGTTCATAGCTCATTAAGAGATCCAAGGTGCAGCAGGCTGTGTTTTTGTGTGCTTGTTCGGTGCCTTGTCTATACCTTGATTGCAGTCTTTGGGGTATAACTGTGAGGTATACACTGACTCAAGGATATGGGGTAGAGAAGGGAGGCAGATCAATACATGCACAGGTTGATCGGGTCCTGATGGTAAAGCCGTTCCAAGTCCACGCTTGTCTCAAGAATACAACCGGAAAAGAAAATGAATAACCCAAAAATGAACAAAATGGACTGGCCAAAAAGTTATCCACTCCATCAAACAGCGATCGCTGGGCCGATATGCCGGAGATTTTGCTCGTCTGTCTGCGTGGAAGCATAGGCACCTGTCCGCCCGCGTCATGCATGGTGAAGACCGCACCGGGGCCACAGAAAAAGTCCAAACAAAAATACGCTTCTTGACAAAGCTGGAAGCCACGAGTCTAGGAGAGGAATTTTTACCAGATTCTTCGAGTTTTGTATGAGGAGTGTGTGTGACAGAAAGGATTTGGGGTAAAAGGTTGTGAAAGAAATAAATGGAATTACTTGTAATACTTGATGATACCTGATGATACCTGATGATACCTGATGATACCTGATAATACCTGATGATACCTGATGATACCTGATGATACCTGATGATACCTGATGATACCTGATGATACCTGATGATACCTGATGATACCTGATGATACCTGATGATACCTGATGATACCTGATGATACCTGATGATACCTGATGATACCTGATGATACCTGATGATACCTGATGATACCT
>JAJMHT010000003.1:0-69547 GCA_030583145.1 Metschnikowia vanudenii | reverse complement strand
AATACCTGATAATACCTGATAATACCTGATGATACTTGATATTCATTTAAATGTGACTGGAATGACTAAAAAAAATGAAATTTCTTGGGGTGGAAAGCCCCGGAATGTGTTGGCTTTCCCAGAGTGTCTTGTCTACAGTATATTGGTCGGTAAAACTTTCAACATGCGAACCGGGCAGTTTCAATCTTGCTGATGTGTTAGTTTCGAGACCACAAGGCTGAGAAACAAGAGAGGCTTAAAAATGACAAACAGCTCAAACAAAACACTTGTATAAAGGCCGTGCTTAAAAAAACCCCGGAAAATTTCCAACCAAGACGGAGAAAACCTTCTGGAAATCAAAAATACCGAGGATCAGGGAAATTCTCGCGTGCACAGCGCCAGGCCTACGCGGTTGCCGGGTGGTGGGTAGCCAAGCCCCAGGCCCCAGGCCCCAGGCCTCGGGCCGGCCCCAAGCACCAGCATCCTTCAAAAACCAAACACCAAAAACCAAACCCCCGCCAATTAGTGTTTACAAAAGGCCACTTAAGCTGAAATATTTATATAAGGACCATCCTTCCTGGTTCTTCCGGCACAGAAAGAAACATAGCAATCATTCAATCCCCAGTTTCTGAAGGAGAAGTGGGAATAAATTTCACGCACGGCCGTTGCATAGACCGACAACAGCTCGCAACCAATGAACGCGTGTCCTCTCGGTATGCTCTTATCTTCAAGTGCTTGAGAAAAACGAAGTCTGGGTGACTTCTACTTCAAAAGTTTAGTATTTGTTTAGACCTCCTTTTTTAGAATTATTTATTTTGATTTATTTAAAAAAAAAATTAATATAGGTTTAGTATTTTTTAGAAGGATGAAAAATGGATAATATCTGAAGAAACTGCAAAGGGGCAGCAACCCCACCCCGAAAGAAGCTCCGTTTGGGAAAGAGCAAGCGACGGCTGGTGGCATGCAAGGCAAGATTCTTCGCGGAATCGTTCACTCGCCCAACGGTTCTGGTGGTGGTTCTTAACGCAAGAAATTTTTGGATATTAAAAACTTGCTTATTACTTTGTGGGATGATTATTCAGAAGCAACTTCTGATATGGTTAGGGTAAGGCAAGTGTTCAGATGGGAAGCTATGAGCCGTTTGCTGCTGGCTCTGCACTTAATTTTTTTTCATATTACTATTTTTATTATTATTACTATTATTTCTTTCTTCGTCGTGTTCAAATTCATCCCTGGCCCGCCCTTTCCAATTCCTCAGATACTGCCACTGCCCTTAATTGTTGTGAAGATTCTGGACTATTCTCTTGACAGCTAACTGCCCATTGAACTTTCCTATATGGTGGTTCTTGATGCTTCACCCAGACTTGTGGTCGTGCTCGAGATCAAAAGTAACACTTTTCAAGGTTGCATTAATAACTGGCGCTCCTGTTTCTGCCAATATTATGCCAGGCTGTACAGAGTTGGGGACTGTCTGTTCAGGCAACTTAGGAGAAGGAGCCTTGAGCGTGGATCTGGTATCTGCATAGACTGAGGAACTTTTCGCAGCCGAAATCGGCCCAAACTCCGTACTTGTATCCCTTTTGGTGCTTCTATCGTGGACCGTCAAATCACTTTCGTTTGTGGTAGTCTCAAGTTCGGTTTCTTGGAATTTCCGAAACTGGGTGGTCCTCTTAGACTTATTCCTGTTCTGCTCCTTCGAGGGTGTACTCTTTGAGCCTTGGTTTGGAATCTTGCCTGATGGCCTGTATCTCCGGCTCTGCACCAATTGAAACCCATCCTCGTCAATTTCGGGTTTGCGATTTGGTTTCTCTGGTAGTCCAAAGGTATTCCAAGTCTTGCTGGTATCTGTTGCGGGAGTCTTTCTTATTGCGGCAGTGTGAGAAGAAGTTATGGTTGGGGTCTTTACTGGGGCCTTTCTTTGGGGTGTTTTTGCTGGTGCTTTTGCAGTTCCGTTAACAACTGGCTTGACCTTGGAGAGGGCCCTAAGTGTCGCAGAAGCTTCTGCCCAGGGCTTTAGTACTTTTTCGCCAGGCTCGACCTCTTTGGTGATCTCATTAGAAGTTTCCTTGGCGCTCTCCTTAGCTGCCTCTTCTTCTGTAGCCGCCACCCCTTCATTTCCGCGCTTCGGATTTGCAGCCGCCGATTCGTCGTTGGTCGATCCTACTGTGTCTGTCAAGGCTCCAGATGATGTCTCAGTCTGAGTAATGGTCCCTAAGGGGTCCTCGCTTTCAGTTTTAGCCGTACCTTCAGACTGATTCTTCTTACCTGACCCAGGACCTGCTTTGAATAAAGCTTCAAATTTGCTTGCCGCTTTTGGGACCTTGGCGTTTGGCTTTTGTTGCTGCTTCTGCTTGTAAAATATGTTTCCAGCTACTTCAGCATAGCTCATGCTTCCGAATTTAATTTTTCCCTTGGCTATCGAAGCTGTAAAAGCTGGAGCAACATTCACTGTTCCTGTAGTCGTGTTGATACAGCTCTTTCCTAAGATGTTTGTGGCTTCAATTCTTGAGGCCCCGGCAGGTAGTGACACCGGGAGAGCTTCAATTTGTTTTAGGGCAGCTTCAATTATTTCCCCTCCCTCAGAGTTGGCTTTGGAAGAGATCGAAGTAGTCTCAAGAGGCAATATTTCTGAGATCATTAATATCTCACTGGGTTCTCGGTCCTCGTTGTATTCGGGTACGCAAATAGGGATTAGTTCATTGGCTGGTTCAAGGAAAGGTTCATAGACTGTCTCACAAATTGACCCATAGCCTGCTTCACTCACCGACTCAAGGAAAGGATCAACAACTGGTTCAAAAAGTGGTGCGACAAATGGGTCAAAAAGTGGTTCAACACGTGGTTCAACAAACCGGTCAAAAAGTGATTCAAAACGTGGTTCAACAAACGGGTCAAAAAGTGGTTCAAAACGTGGCTCAACAAACGGATCAAAAACAAAGTGCTCAAGCTCCGGTTCAAAAACTGCCTCAAGCACCTGCTCAAGTACCGTTTCCCCTGAAGGCTCCGCTGTAACTTTTTGAGTTGTTGCCTCTCTTTCCGATTCCATCACAAAATAATCATTTAGGTTGTCAATTGGCAAACTTCCCACCATCTGCCTTGCAAGGTCGCTCAATTGTCTGTCATCTTCTTCTTGTTGCTGGGCGGATATCTCTGTATACTCTTCTGGGTTTGTTCCAGCTTCCAGAGGCTTACAAGAATTCCAGATTGTTGGATCAGCTAGTATTGTGGAAACTTTCAAAATCCTCCGGAAAATGATCCAAGCTTCTCTCTCAATATCTTCGACCTCCATGGGTTGCAACACTCCTGGACCTTCTGTTTGTATTTGACTTTCTTCGCTAACTTCAGAACTCGGGATCAAAGTTGTCTCAGCGATAGCACTCAAACACTTTGTCAAATCTGGGTTTGCTTTTGTGCTGTCATCCTCGGGCAGCTCTGGTTGCTTTTTCTTCTTTTTCCTCTGATTGCTCTTCTTGGGAGATTGTCGCTGTTCTGTTGTTTCGGTGGTTGTTCCAGTTTCTTCCACCCAAAGAGTTGCAACCAAAGCTTCGCAATACTCAACGGCACCTGAAGAGTTTTGCAAAGAGTTGAAGAATAAGTTGCCGTTATTATGAGCGTGTTTGCTGCTTGGTTTTTCTCTGGAAGGCTTAATAGCCTTGGTGCAAAGTATTGTGGGCTTCGAACGCTTCACAACGCGTGACTTGATTTTGCGTTTCATTTTGTTTCAGAGAATAATCTGGGTGGTTGTTAGCTCTTAAAGTCGGTTTCAGAAGTTTTGGTAAGTCTCTTGTGTCAAAATGTTTAGTGCTGTGAAGTCGTAAAATTTGTGGTTGAAAATATGTTGAAAACATAGCGATTTAGTAGCAGCGAACAGGCTTTATATATTCATTTTTTTCTGGTATCCCATTTTATTTACAGTCTGTTCATTTCTATAGTTAGTCTTTTTTTGTATTCAGCTGTTCTTTTATTAACATGTTGACCAGAAAAGTGGCAGCGAAACGTCGCCCTCCAGTATACCTCAAAAGTGGTGAGCATGTTATAAAGTCAATAAGTTCTCCAGACATAAAAACATGCGAAAAAGACGACAAAGGTGGCAATGTGCAGAGTAGTTGGGTTTATTTTGGGGTTTATTTTGGATTTGATATTTGATACTATAAATAATCAAACTGAATATTTCTTCATTTCCGGAAGAATGCGGCTATGTCTGATCAATGTATATTAATTAAGTGTTGTGAGACCAGGAATTGAGAAAGATAGACATGTTCAGTGAAGATTATAACATTCATCGCATACAACAAACCACAATGCAGCTAAGTAAATAATTAAAATGCAGCTAAGTGAATAATTAAAATGCAGAAGGAAGAATTGTGTTTTGGTCGGGAATAGGAAAATTCCCAATACTAATAGGTCTTGGTTTCGATTTCCTGTATCGACATAAAAGATTAAGGAATTAATTACACTAGCTCCGGTTTCAGACCGACTTGGCCGTCACGCACAACAGATAGACACATACAGAATTTTCAGTTAATTTTGTCGGGTTTAAGAATTTAGTACCCTGAGACCCAGAAGACCAAAGCTAACTTTCTGACCGATCAAAAAAAAAACCCCGAATTATCTTCCACTAAAGCAACTTTTGTCCCAGCATTGGGAAAAGATTACCCACAGTATGCTTTGGCAACATTCCCTCAGTATAGAAATTCCACCAGTTGATGAATAGAAATGGCATCCGAGATACCAGCACACCTTCTTGATTGGATCTATCTTGGTTCCCCAACAAGAGAAATATTGATCTTTATGGAGTAAAACAACCATTTTATGATAGTAACTAATCCCCAAGTGGTGAAACAAAACTTATTAGTTGGAAGTATGTGACCCCCAGTAGGCTGGGGAAGCAGCCCATTCACCATATATACCCTTTCATTTAAATCTAGATGGTGCCGTTCAAGTGTCTAGAAACCTTGGTTCTAGAGTTGTTTCCTTGTTAGGCCAAATCAAAAGGAGATTTGTTTCTCTGATTCCGTGCCAAGTTAACTGTACTTGTATTTCTCTTGGAAGATATTTTACTCGAGTTTGAGATGGTGTATCACAGCTTTGTTATTGAACACGGGCTGTATTGAAAAGTGATTTTTTTTATGTTTTTATATATGTTGGTTTCATTTTCTGCAGCAACTTAGTGCAATGCATTGTCAAGGTAAATCAACACAAGCACGGCGCATATCTTAACACATATTGCTTAGTGCACCCCTCAAATTTACCATCGCGTAGGCTCAAGAAATTGAAAGCAACCCCCTTTCAATATCATCTTGTCGGAAATATTCAGTTGGTATATGCTGAAAGCATCTGGAGCACATTTCAACTTCACAAAAACTCAGTCAGCTAATCGACAATTTCAGAAGGGGTAAAGCCCAAAAAAAAAGGCTCAACCCCAATAAAAATCCTTCATTTGCCTTGGCTACATTAAGAGAATTGCTTACAATTGCTTGCTTCCGTAGCCAATGACGTTCTTGGCAAACTTCCAGTTTTGGTTCTCGACCTTCAAGTTCTTTTCGAATTTCAACTCCACCTTCCCCTCAGCAAAGGTGAACACCGCCATGGTGTATTTATCCGAAGCACGCGCGTCTCTGTAGTACAACACACGCATACAATCGGTTATGGCGTCTCTGGCTTGTGATTCGGTCACTTTCTCGTAGTCTTCATCCGAAGGAACGAGTTTTCTCAATAAAGGCACGGCCAAGTGTGCGCCAAAACCGGTGGACAACGCCAGCGAGCCGTAGGTCACACCCAAAAGATCCACATACCTAAGGAAAGGCGTCCTGTCGTCGTTAAAACCAGCCACAATTACGGCATTCCATAAAGGGTCCATTTTCAGTCTGCGGTTGTACATAACACGGCTCAAGTACTCGTGCACGTGTGGAGCACGCAAGTTGTGGCCCCCGTCGCTATCGTAAACCTCCTGTTCGGTTTCCAATTGGTGCAAGAGCCTCTCAATGTGCTGCAAGTCGGAAATGTCGCCGGAAATACCCACAATGGTCTCGGATCCGATCCGCACCAACCGCTCGATGTTGTTGAATCTGAGGAGAGAGCCATATGATCCCATGTTATCGGCGGCAATCGCCACTCCGTTCTGGAATTTAAGTGCCAACACAGATGTTCCTGTGATGATTGGCTGCTGTGTGTGCATAGATGGAAAGTCCGCCAGCGAGGCGGCGCCGGCATTGCTATGGCCAGCATTTGCGATCTGGTGGTTGTAGGCGCCGTAGGTTTCGTTGCTGGGGGTTCCCCATTGGAAAGGGTCGTGGTTCATTGTGTAGTTATATTGGTGGTGGCCTTACAGAGAGAATCACAGATCTTGAGGGACGTTCTTCTAATCTTTCAAAACCAATGAAAAACAAACTTCAGGCGGTACTGATGAACTTGCTTTATGGTTTTATCTGGAGAAATATCGATGTTAATCAACAGATGTGAAAAAATACCTGGGTTTCAATGCGGATAGGTGAGGTCGTGCTTGCGAGGCTCTGTAGTGGGTGTGCACGTTCAAGTGGCGATTCGCACCGGTGGTGGAGTCGTGAGGTGCGCACTACCTTTATGTGGTTTCTGGTCTGGATGGGGGAAATAGAAGAGGAAACCCGGCAGAACTGCAGAATACCCACGGAGAAAAAGGCGACAACGTGGAGGATTTATGGAAATTTACAGTTTAGGATCTTTGTTAAAGGGATATAGTAGTTGTTTTTGACTATACAAAAGTATTTTCAGTATGTCTTTATATTTTATTAGACAGTTTTCGAAAGTAGGCCTTGCGCATTTATTACGTCGCACAATTGTAATATGAGAGCATTTAATGGGGTTTTGACAAATTTTTTAAAACATTGACTTCTAATGAAAGTAGTTTTAACCAAAAAATTATTAGTAAACGAATTTTAGTGAGACGAACCTTGGTCATTTTGAATCCGAGGGTGTAGTTTGTGGTAGAAAAAGGTAGAAGAGCTAAAACTTTAGTCACCTGTTGCACCCATTGAATCGATTCTGCCTTCACTATTATGCCGGTGGCCCACCCAGGTATCGCATCCAAGCTTAAGAGAACATTTATAATGAAGAAGAATGCTGAAATGACCTGAGAGAGGGAGCCCAAGAATTGTGCTCCACATAATGAATAAATAATATCAGAGAAAAAAAACAAAAAAAAAACAACAAAAAAACAAAAAAAAAACCTGGCTCCGGCTACTCCGGGAAAAAGTCCATTCATTTTCATGTCATTGTTTGTCTTCTCGCAATGTTGATCGCACTCTCATGAGGCTAGTTGGTTTTATAAAAAACACAGTTTTATTTTCACAGTGAAAAAGAAACAATCTTTTGATATAGAATGATATCTTATTTTGCCAAAGAAAGGAAAGGCCAGGAAAACTGAAGTTTTTAATCTGAAGCCGAGATCATTGATTGCACGATGATGTATTGACACTATTGTATTAAATCATGAAGATCTTGTGCAACCAATTGGGAAAACAAGCCTTGAAAAAAAATCAAAGAGAACCAAAGAGAACCAAAGAGAACCAAAAAGAACCAAAAAGAACCAAAAAGAACCAAAGAAAACCAAAGAAAACCAAAGAAAACCATAGAAAAACGCGAATGTCAAAAGTCTATATCATTAAATATCTTTCAAAATTGAAGAAGTATTACAATAATCTTAAGCTGGATATGTTTAAGCAGCTCTTTTGATATGCAAGACCGTACGCCACTATTTGAATCAAACAGTTTATAAAGAATATGCCAAGTTTTACAATTTAGGTTCTACTATGATACTCAAACGCAATATACGAACCATCTACTTTTAACTGGCTTTCCACAAAAGTTTTCTAACATGTATTGTTCTGGGTCATCGGTCTTCATCATCCGAAGTAAAACCGGCCACAGACTTAATAATAACTTAATCTTCTAGGTACTCTATTGGTCAGAAACGCTCAGAAACGCTCAGAAACGCCCTTTCACAGAAATTACCACCGCAAAATTCTTCTAAAACATCTAGTACACAAGGTCAGCTCCACCGCTATCTATCTGGTCAGTTTCCTCGGCACTAGGTGCACTATATCTGAACCTCTTGGACAACTGATTTCTCAAAAGAACCTCGCCTTCCTTGAGCTCGATGGGCTTCCAAGTAGATGTTTGTGCAGCTTGTGATTTTTGGAGACTTGGCATCTTACCCGTAGGGGAGAGTGGGTGTGGCTTAGCAGAGGCAGCGGCACCTGTTTGTGTTAGTAAAGAGGTTTGGGACGTGAGTGAACATGATCATAACAATAATATTGCCGATGAATGCTCCAAAGTGACTTTGTTGATTTTGAATTTGGGCCATGTTTGAGCCATTCTTGAACCAGGTTTGAAGCATGTTTGAGCCATTCTTGAGCCATTCTTGGGCCATTCTTGAAACATTCTTGAAGCACTCTTTAAATATTCTTGAAGTATTCTTGAAACATTCTTGAAGTATTCTTGAAACATTCTTGAAACATTCTTGAAACATTATTGAAGTATTCTCGAAACATTCTTGAACCCATTCTATAAATTTCAAATGGTTATTTTGTTTGCTTCTAAATCGGCAGCCATGTAGATGGGATATGAGTGCTGATGTTTCTCAGATACCCCCAAACATTATTCCACACATGTCGAACAAAAACATACCGTGATGTGCTCCACCAACAAACCTGATAAGAGGCACGTGTTTGAGTAGAGATGTGGATTGTCTCATGGCTAATGTTGTTGAAAGACAAGTTCTGGTGGTTTCTATATCCAAAGGAAAATCTGTCATTGGACCCCGGGACCTGTGCTTGTGTGCCGGTCGCAGCGAGCTGACGGCCGGGGTCAGGAAAAAAAAAACAATGACGGTGGCTTTTGGCGAGACTCGGATACTCCAGTGCGGGTTTCTGAGGTTCAATAATTCGGTTATGCAAGGGTTTCTTTCAAATCATTTTCATTTTTCTTCAGGGACAAATCAAGATCAAAATCCAAAAGGACCCGAAACAAAATGAAATTGGTTCCAATCACTTAGATCACACCTAAGAGCCAAACCTAAGAGCCAAACCTAAGAGCCAAACCTAAGAGCTAAACCTAAAAGACAAACCTAAAAGCCAAACCCTTGTGTGGGTGTTTAAACCTGTTAGTGTATCTACCTTGTCTTGCACCCGCTCATGTCCAACTTGGTCCAATGGTACGCTCAGGGAGGCATATTCATTGGGGATATGAAGAATGAATGAATAGGAAGCTGGGTCTCTTTTAATTTTGAGTTGTTAAATGTATATAAAAAAAAGCACATCAAAATTTTGCTTAGAAACTGGGGAAAAGACGCCCACGGCGCCGCCCCCAATTTTGGGCCGGGTGCGAAGAAGTTCAGATTGTCGCCTCGCGCTTCCTGCCTGCTTGTCTGCTTGCCTGCTCGTGCTAACCCAACCCAACCCATTTACGCGCACCTACGGGGCCAGGGCCAGAAATTACTCGAGTGAAATTTAAACCCAGCTCAGAAGGGAAACTCTACAGATCCCATCCCCTTCTTTTACACGCCACTATTCCTTGAAAAAAATTGAACCTACAAAACATCATGAGCGATAAACTTCAGAAAACAATTGCCCGTTTCCAGCAGAGAATCGACAACAAAGAGTTTTATGAGGCACACCAGACTTTGCGCACAATCACCAACAGATACGTGAAGGCTAAACAGTTCGATTTGGCCATTGGCATTTTGGGCCAGGGCGCGTCCATCTTGGCCACTAATAAGGAGTATGCTTCGGCAAGTGACTTAATATCATACTTGATTCAAGTTTATACGGAGGCAGGCGTGAAGTGCTCGAGCACGGGTGCCGACCAGGAGCACAGGGCTAAGTTGCTTGAGTTGGTGTCCCTTCTTCCAGACACAGAGCCCAGTATAGGCGACTTGGCCAAACAGGCATTGACATGGGCTCAGGCCGATGGATCATCGAAGTTTGGCGATGCAAGTTTACACCACATATTTGGAATCAAGCTCTTGGCGGCCGTTCCCGAACAGACCACGGATGCCGACCGGTACAAGGTTTTTGCCGTTGCGGAATTGCACTTAATCTTGGGTACATTTGAGTCCTTACCTGTCTACGTAGACTACTTATTTGACTGGTTTATCGAGAACGAAAACAGCGCCGACCCGGGTCAGTTCTTGGCTCGTGCGGTGATAAACTACGCATATTTGAAAAACATCAAGTTCGTCCAAGCATCGTTGGACCGGTTTTTACAGAAGCTCATGGAGCACTCGCAAGTATCTTATGAGAAAGCTGATGGTTTGTTTCTTTTTGAGAAGCTTGAACTTTTGAACTTTTTGCAATTGCTTGTGGCCACTTTGAAGAAGTCGCAATCGAGCGAAAAATTCATGAAGTTGTACGGCCACTATAAACAATTGTTAGAGAAGACGGAGCTTCTTGCGCCCGTGGAGTATTTGGGCAGAGAGTACTTTGGGTTGAACTTGGGCTCGGCACAAGGAGGAAACAACATGTTGGCGAACTTGATGGGCGGTCTCTTTAAGTAAGGGTCCGGGAGGATACCCTTTGGAAATGTGGATGAAGCGTCGCTGTGGATATTCCGGGAGTCAAGAAATCCATGCTGCGAGATGTCACCGATAGAAATAGACCTATTAACGAAAAGAAACGCACAACAAAACTTTCCTAAACTTTTTCAGTATACAAGTTACTCTTCGAGTATCGCGTACTCGGCAGAAGGTACATTGCCAAATCAGTGGATAGTACCATTGGACATGAAGTGGAGATCAAGTGTGGATAGAGTGGCGATAAAGTGTAGATACAGTGGCGATAAAGTGTAGATACAGTGGCGATAAAGTGTAGATGTAGTGGCGATAAAGTGTAGATATAGTGGCATTAACACCAATAAACCACTTAAACTGACGCCAATTTCTCCAAACCCCTCCTTTCCTAAATGTTGGTACCTAACACACATGATGCGCCTCAATACTCGTCCTTCCCTTCTAATCCCTCACAGTCCCTAACTATACAAGACGCATCCAAGGCCTGCACGAGCTCCGGGCGTTTGGCCTTTAGAAGCTCGTGTTTGGCCTCCGAGTAAGTGCACCATCGTCTTTCTCTTGCATTCAGCTCGGGCCATTCAGTGCTCATGTTCTCCACAAGCATCTCATAGAAATGGAACTCCAGCCTAGGCACGATCTTCTTTGGGTCCCAATCTTGGCCCCGTTCCTCTACACTTAACACCGGTGCCTTGCGGCCCCTGGTGTCTAAAACTACCGGTAACTTGTCCAAAACCCGGCCCTCGCATCCGGCCTCCTCCCACGTCTCACGCACCGCACTCACTACAAAATCCTCGCCCTCATCCAACTCAATTCCTCCTTTGGGGAACACCCACTGACCCTTGTGCGCACTGGACAGCACCATCACTACCTTATCTTTGGCATCGTTGAAACAGATACATCCGGCCACCATCCGAGCCCCGCTTTCAGGGTTATACCTCTGGTTCTCTCTGCCCACACGTGAGTGCGCGGGCCTCACGGGGAGATTATGGTTGTGTTCCATGTTGAGCTTGGTGGGGTTGTAGTGCTTAGCCCAGAAAGAAGTAGAGGGGAAATTGATGGAGAACCCCACGCGGCCTTGCGAAAATTGCAGAATAAAAAACAACTGCGCTTTGGGTCAAGTGTGACAAGGCGGCAGGATACCATTGTGATTTTTGTGATTTTTGTGAGTCTTTTAATTTTGTGAGTCTTTTAATTTTTTTTTTTTTTTAATTTTTTTTTTTAATTTCCTGCTAGTTTTTAAATCTTTCTCATTGCCATCCAAACAAGGCAACAAAACTATCATTTGATTCAGTTTTATGGTACTATTTGAATCTAAGAAACCACACAGACTAAAAGGAAAGGCAATAACAATTCACCCAGAAAGACACCTAATTCTCTTTAAAGGGTAATAATGATTCGAAATATCAAGCCCTTAATAATACCCAATTTCTGGTAAGTATGGTTTATGCGCGGGGATGAAAAGTCTTGACTTAGGGCCAAGGGGAATCTGTGGCTGTTCAAAAGGGCCTCTCGAGACAACATTTTCTACGTTTTTATTTAAAGCAAACCATTAAGCAAGGTTCCCGTAGACTTCCAATCTTCTGTAATTGAAACTCAACAGCCGAGGAATTACTCAAAGAGATAAAAAAGCGATAAAAAACAAGACACGTGCAAATAAACAGCAACCAGGTGCTGAAAGTTATGTTTAGAAAGCAGTATTTTGTATCAAAGAAGCTCCCTATAAGACTCATTACACTCGTCCGAATGCAACCCGTGGTCGTCCAAGCAAGGATTCTTTCAGGTGAATTGTTCAATCACCCTTGTTGTTGATCTAGTTTCAGTATTTTCGAACCACTGTGAACTTTTTTACATGGGTAACTTCCTTCTGTACCTCTGAAGTCCAATCATGACCATTTTCAATTTCAACCTTTCATCACAGCATTCCCTTTATTCACTTGGGGCAGATTTATGGGTCTACTCCTTGGCTTGCTAGAACCATTCGCTTGTCTTCTCATATTATACCTTTTGAGCCACAGTATCGACAGAGCTGTGGAACTTTTAGGTGTTTGTCCTTGTAATGTGAGTCTATGGTCCTTGTAATGTGAGTCTATGAGAGTTTTCAAGTTTTAAAACTTAGCGGGTCCGCACCGGTGAGGCAACACTCTTAACGAATATTGATGGGATCCATCCATTTATCTAAAGCTTTTAAAACCAATTGACTGATGTCAATGTAAATAGATATAGACTCATTGACCAGTTCAATTCATAGGATTCGCTCATTTCTTTTGACTTCATTCTCTGGACTCCGAATCCCTTGCTGGATTACACTTTTCCCACAGGTCGAATTCTCCCAACGCCTAATGAAAACGGTTTGCCTTCATCGGGCGATGCCCCTTCATGATACCCGCAGAGTGGGGTATTAATTACGGTCTATTTTTTATATATAATTTCTTAGTACCCGTTATTTTTGCAAATAATATGCACTTTCAATGAATATAAAGAGTTCTACTACGGCAACTCCAGCTCGATAGTCTCCCTTGAAATACTTAGTTAGTCAAACAAGGGCTACAGATCTACCAAACGGCAAGAAAAAGGAAAGAAGAATCTGAGCATCAATGTATTACATTAGAATAATCCTTAGCTGAATGCATATTCATCAAGTGCCAATACACAGAACACTTCGTTACATCTCTTCCAAAGCAAGTATGAAATTTAGCCCGTGACCATCCAAGGAGTAGAGACCCGTAGTCGCAAATGCGTTGATCCATGAGTTCAAATTGTAAAACGTGCTTTTAATAAAAGAAAACCATCTTTTGAATGAACTTTATTTTCATCTATGACAAAGATGCGTGCGACATCCGGATAACGAACAAAGGGTTCCACTTTCAGAAGCAAAAGGATCAAAGTCCTTGGTACTCCTGGTATGGCAAAAGTTGTACAAAACGTTTAATATTTGGAAACCTCAATTTAACACAAGCTCTATTGACCAAAACCTTGATTGACTTCCAGGATAAATTCAAGAGGCTCACTTAACATTAACTGAATCAGGTCCATTGGGCAACGAAAAAAAAGTGTGAATAGATTATTTTTAAATAGAGCAATATTCACAGACTAAGTCCACGAAGAATAGGAGTAATCAAAAAGTCAGGCGAAAATGGGGCGACTTTCCTTGTATCTTCCTAGATTTATGGTTTTAAAAGACAACGGAAAACCCAAAAGTGTAAAAGACACTTCAAACATGCCTATCTCCCTTAGATACAGCATTTCCAACCAAATCCGTCTATTTGGCACGAAAAGAATCGGAAAAGTCTAAGTATGCGACACCTTCAGGTGGAATGACCAATTGGCCTCGTTGAAAACCGTCTTGAGAAAAACCAAAACATCTGAGCCATACTTCATTGTCTAACTCAAACGCCATGCCCGAATCGCCCAATTCAGACTTTGCAACTTCCATAAACTCGCTATAGCAATCTTCCAAGCTAACTGGCATACTTCCAGGCACTTCGTTTTCCATAGAAGGGGTATCTCCTGGGTCAGTGGGGCTCGGTGCACTGTCGTTAAAGCAATATATCCATATATTCTTGCGTTTTTCTGCAGAAACATCCTGTCTTCCTGCCGCAAGTTGGACCCTTGCCATTTCTTCTTCAAAACAAGAATGCAACTGGCTCAAGAATCCATGGGGGATATTCTGATAACTATGCTCCACAAGCGTTAGTTTATCTGGAGCACCAGCAGCCACGTGCGAAATAAAAGCAACTGAGAACTTGAAAACAGCAGAAGTTTTCATGTTTGTGTGTTGATACAGTGGAAAATAACCATACAATGGCACTTGCGAATAACGTCACATGTATTTCACTAAAAGAGGGGGTTGCTTGTTTATTTGTGAAACTGTCATGCTTGGCCATAATACGTTTAGTTGGCCTCTTTCGGGGAAAAGACTGCTTGCCCAACTTCACCCGTTTGGGTCATTCATTTTTTTTTTTTCATTTTTTTTTTTGCTCATCTTTAGAGAACAATAGAACTTCGGGCAACACCTCAATTTCGCTTACAGCCTGAAAGCAGAAACAATAGAACCATAGTCCTTTATATACGCGGTGGGGTTTCGGGTTGTGATTCCGTATGCTCATGGATTGTTTTTTTGTTTTATTTTCTTTTTTTTTTTTTTTTTTTGGATTTCAAAACAGGATCTTTCAAATGAGGCCCTATTGTTTTTTGTTTTTGTTTTTGCTCTTAAAATGTCTTTTTTTTTTTTAAAAAAAAATACGGGTGTTTCTCGAAATCATTTTTCTCATCAAGGTTGCGTCCTGATGGGTGCAAAAAAAGAACAGAAAAGTCGCGCTTCACGTGGACGGACAAACAGCACTACGGTATTCCCGGGAAAAGTAAGTACTCGGTTTTGGACTTATTCAAGTGAACAAAAAGAAATGACAAAGGTAAAAAAAAACCTTTGCCAAAAAATGAATCATCTTCGTTGCCTAGTGATCATTAAAAGTGGGATGGAAAACAGACACAAAACTTGAAGTTATCCAAGAGAAATCGTCGTTTGAATATAATGAAACACTTCAACAGAAAGCAAACCACAGTATTTAGAGGCGACCCGAAAAGCCAAAAACATCTGCCGTGGCCGGTTTTGTCTCTATTGAAACAATCTCCCTGTCAGAATCTTCTAAATGACTGAGATACAAACCGCAATTTCAAGGTAAAGGGGTTTGAGGTCAAAACATCCACCGCTTTGAGCATCTTTGTTCAATGCATACATGGAAATTTTGGGTGGACCACCTCATTTCTCTGATCCAGTAGGCTTCGGAATTTCAAACGAGGAGCAATAAATGCACTGATAACAGCAGTTGCTTTTTGTTACGGAATTAAAGAAGATCTCGACAATAACCCAGCAGAATTGGGAATCTCCACTTAAGTTTTCCAGACAGGCCGAGGTCTTTTTTTTTTCTTTTCAGCAGTAAAATTCAATTTGCGTCACAGTGAAAAAAGTTCTTTTAATTTTACTTGGGAAATATTTCTGCCTGAAATATCTCTGCCTGAATTTTCTTCGCACCATTACTGGCTACAGAACAATAAGCCCCAGAACAGTTTAGAGAACAATAAACTCTGGAAAAAATCCCCGCCGCAGCAAGATACAAAAAGAAGAAAAAGAAACCGGTTAATACAACGAGTCGAGCTTGGGTTTTGTTGCTGGCTCATTGAATCATTGGCTCATTGAATCATTGGCTCATTGAATCATTTGAAAACAAATCGAGCCACAACATTATTTGCTCTTCTCCTTGTTCACACGAGGAAATGTTTTTTGACCATCTTGATTCTATTGTGAATTTAGAGGTACTATCATAAGTAGCGGGCAAGGTAGAATTGTTCTCCATAATCCAAAAAAAAAAAAAGTAACTTTCTTGATTCAAAGGGGCGATTTATTTTATTAACAGCCTAATAAAAAAAAACAAATCGCAGCCAGAATTATACCCCACTGTAGACCAAAACGTCGCAGAAGAATGAAAAACTTGTAAAATTCACAAGCTAAAAAAACGGCGACATAAAACTCATGCTTCCTGTTTTTGACAAACTTAAAGTTTCTTCGTATCCTCCCTGTCTACAAAGACCCAGTCAGAAAAGTCCTTGTCCCTGGAAAAAAAACCCGGGGAATAGTTATGGGGAAGTTCTTCATGGGAGTCCAAGTGATCGTTTCCTGAGTCATGGGTCACTATGTCCAAACAATTCAGAGTAATTTCATTAAAAACCGCGGGTGGTAAACGGGTGCTTCCAGACTTGAACTTGGCCATTTTGAGTCCCGCTTCACAACAGTTAGTGAAAGTTTCTGACCCAGTTTGTGGGGTTTGACCATCGAGAACAACAGAGTTGTTCTGAATTATTTCACGGCAGTTGTCCCATATTTCCGCCATCTCTTCTAGGGAAACTTCTTGGTCTGCTGCTCTCCTTTGAGCCAACGCCAAGTTGTATCCAAAACACGTATGTAATTTGTCAGAATAAAATGTCCCAGTATTTGAGTATGAGTGATCCGAGATTGCACTTTCCTTCTCGACGCCCGCAGCAGCTCGCAAGAGAAGAGTAGAAAATGTTGCAAGGAAAACAGAAGTTTTCATATTGCCAGATAGGGGGTAAAAGTTTCTGGACTTAAACAAGTATATATTCAGGCAAAACGCTCTATATAATATATATTGAACTGATGGTAAACCTTTCGCAACTTTGAGTCCAATTTGGTGGGGTACCATGAAGATCCTTGGGTATTTGTCCGTTGTAGGAAAAATAGATTGGCCAAATAAAATAGCCCAAAGAGATACTATTTGCCGGTTATGGAAGATGATGCGTAGCCGTGTGTAAACACTTTCACAAGAAACAATAAGATCTATCTCCTCAAATATGGAATTTATTTTGTTTTCCGCAGCACTGGAAATTAAGCTAGTATAGATTCATTAAGCTAAATAGGGGTGTTTATTCAATTATTTTTTTTGGGTCTTTTTCCATCTCAACTCATCAATACCCAAAAATTTCGCGTAGATTACAAATTGTCTATTGTTGTCTTGATAAAATGTCGCGGAGTATAAAACCAATGCGGAAGTTAAAACCACCCACTTAAGGAATAAAGGCCTTCAAAATTCGACACCAGCCATTAGTAGTTGCTTGGGATTATAAACACCACCCTTAGAAAAAGCATTAAAAGGTTCTCTTTTGCATTAAACTCAGGAGAAATGACTTGCCTAGAAAATAGCATGTGCTGTTAACGGTCGCTGTTAACACGGCGACACGTGACAAGCGGTAATCCGGTTAAGCGTGTATGAACCAGGGCGCTCACCCCGGGGCGCCCGATGTGAAGAGAAAAAGAATATACCCAACAGGGGCTTTTTCTCCTCAGGGGTTTCAATACTAATTACATTGTATAATAAACGATAATCCAATTACGTCACTACGTTCTAACATGTGCCAAAAAACATGGGCCGCACCATTCGGGGTTTGAAAATAAACAGATAAATTTCTGCTCCAGCCATACACCAATCAGACTGGATTCATTTTAAATCCAAACGTTTTGATTCCTTGGAAATCAGTAAGTACAATTTCATGTCACTTTTTCTGACTTTCTTCTGACTGACCACATATGCATGAGTGAAACTTCCGCACCTAAAATCATCCATCCGCTTGCCGAATGGAAATACTATCATAATGTCGTTAAGGGAGATCCAAACAATAGAAAAGCCGGAAGATGAGACATAGAAGAATGCATACCACGTTATGAAACACTCAAAGTATCATTAAATTTAAAGGAAAAGAACGTTCCCGACCCTTTTTTGAAACGGAAATATAGCCTCGCTTAGTGCTCAAGTGGTAATTCTATTTAGGAACAGAATCTTTGTTGTGGAAAACCCTTCAAATCCACTGGTACACGATCAGCAGGTATGACGGTGACCCAAGGATAAAACGTCCTGAATATGTATATATCTGTCAGCTTTAACTGAAAAAGTTATAATCAGCCTCACGATATTCAGTAAAATTTCAATACTGCGCATCTTTTGAGTAAATAAAATAACATTGCGTGTTCTTTTCCGGACAATGGGAGCTGGGTTGGATTCTCGTTATTTCATTTTTTCTAACACTTTTCACCACCGTTATGCATCACTACAAAGTGTTAAGGCATTGGGTACTTGGAAGATGGAACTGAAATACTGATAAAAAAGAGTTCGAATTCTTCAAGACAACGATTTCTTTTGGGTAATCCCCACCCCGTCGGTGTCAAAGTTTCCGCAATTTTGTTTGAAGACATCGGCCCTCATAGGCATGCATTCTGGTATGCAAAGGGCCACACCCCCCTCCAACTTTGAGGTGTCAGCCGGCAAGGGGAAAAATGTTTTCTTAGGTAAAAAGTTTACCTCTTTTTGCTTCTCTTTCTCACGACCTCTTTGCATAATATCCAATCACCGAATGATTGGTACATCACGACTTGGTACATCACGGTCGTTCTTGGATTTCTTAAACTTATTATAAGAAACATACAGCTCATTATCATCCGATATACTCTATAATCTCTTCTTGGTCTACTCTTTGGGCAACTTTCAACCACCGAATTGGCCACCAATTCAGCAGCCATGGAAGTAAGTCAGGCGATGGTGACCAAGCCCCCAAATACTCCAAAAATCTCGAGGAAGCCAAAATTTCCAGGGTTACAAAATGATTTCACAACATTGGGACTTTTACTAGTGATGCTCAAAGCAAATTCTCTTCCTGTTGCCGTAGTCCTGTTGCCGTAGTCCTGTTGACTAATTGAACCTTTTTCTTCCTTTGCGTTTGTCGCCTTCACAACTGGTGGCAACAATAGCTTTCGAGTAAAAACAAAAAACGGAAACAGCCACTGGAACCAGCAGGTCCCAATAACGGCAACAAGAAGCCGATTTGGGGCCATCTCCCTCAATCTTGGAATTCACTTTTACTGGTCTGCTCCAACTTTACACCAAAGGTTTGTCTATGCTGACTCTGGAAAATAGCTCTCAAGGTCATCCCGTGCTGAAATTTGCAACCAAGAATCAATATTCCGCTGACAACCCAAGAAAATTAGAATCCCAACCGCTGTAGGTAAACCCCCGGAAAAATTTCTAGGGAAACCCCGAGGATTTTAGGAAGATGAGGAACCCAATGCCACTTATTACTGAAAACTCCAATGTGGAAGAAAAAAAAGCCTTTTGATAAAGTTGGATACAATGCAGACGGCACTAAGACTTACTGGATTTCCTTCCAAGGTAACAGAAAAAACTTTAGCACAGTGAATGTTTAAAGGACCACTAAGATGACGAAGCCAATTTTCAGGTATCTCAGAAAAGAAGACAGACGATGGAACCCGCTAAGGTGGATAGTCTAAACACAGTAGAAAGAACAATTGTTGGAATAATAGAAAAAAAATTCAACGTGCCATCCCCAGAACGAACAAGCACCGAACAAAGTACTGAAAAACTCAAACCCGAAAGCAAAAAAAAAAAAAACCCTTACTTAGCTAAGGCCATTGCACCAGCAAAAGTGAACACATCCCCCAAATTTCAAAGCCAAGCCGCAAAATTCTCAAGTCTGCTCCAAAATTGGCCCCAATGTGGGGGTTAATATTGGCGGTGCAACAGACTCCCATTATCAAGAAGACTGCTCCTGCTCCACCCTGTAGTGTTATCCTATACAAAAGAAGGAGACAGATGGTAGAAGACGCCGTATGAACTCACATTGAGGCATTCGATATTACAGAACATCACATCATGAACTGACCGAGCCTCGGCTCGCGTTGTCTGAATTAAAATCGCCAATGAAAAAAGGTCATGATAATGGAGACGTCCCTATTACTATTGATTTATTGGTGTACATTTTTGTAGATGAGAGCATAACATTCAATATGTTGAAGGGTGTGTTCTTTGCTAATTGATAAGAGTCACATGCCTTTTATATTTTACCCAAGCACTTTTTACCCAAGCACTTTTTACCCAAGCACCCGAATGAATTATGATTAATTAATCATGATTGAGGTGATAAAAAAAAAGACATTACCATCTATATTTTCTGAATGGCCAAAGCTCGCAATGTAATAACATTAACAACAAAACATGATTCAAGAACACTAAATTTGGAGGACCCTAGAATCGGAGAAGCCTAGAAGAATACTTGTGTAATGGTCAAAACTTTTGGCTGTTTCCAGAGACTTAAATTGGCAATTTTCCTCATTACGCCCGGTGAGGAGATCGGTGGTCCAGGTCCAGGGCCAGGTCCGATAAACATTTTCGGTTCGCTCATCTACTACGCCTTTGCATTTAAACTGCGGTTTTCAGATAAATAAAAACTGTTCCAACAAAAATCAAGGAATGAGATGAGTGCGATTTTATGATGCTACCATGGGATCATGATAGGGCGTTCAGTGTTCACCACAACTTATGAGTGAGGGTTCAAACGGGTGTCAACTGTCTCACCATCCAATGTAAGCCAGAAAGGCCCCAACCACCGAAACCAGTAAAAGAAGAGCAGGTTTAAATGCTGAACTTTGGGTTACTTTTGAATTGTTCGAAGAAAGAAAGCGAAGAAGAACCCGCAGCCGAAAACATAAACATAAACATAAACATAAACATAAACAAAAACAAAAACAAAAACCAGGACTTCTATATTATTGGTTCCCTTCTTTTTATTTTACTTACTGGGCCAAATGGGACCCGACTCCCCGTGTTCTGCCAAGCTTGTCTGCGGCCCACTGACATAAACGTGAGAAAATATACCAGCATGTGGTTAGTTCATAACGGCTCCTCTTCAACCAAAAAGAAAAATCTAATCACCAATTTTTTTATTTGCTTTCATAAAATATCTTTTTCCACAAAAGAGCAGGTTTTTCTTTTCTTTTCTTTTCTTCTTTAATTTTTCCAAAACGAAACTTCAAGTTTCACCTATTCTTGCACGGTGCGGCCCCAGCCGGTCTGCCTGTACACGGTGCATTGATTTCCTTCGATAGTGTATCGACAAAAAGTTTGACAACGTGAAAACAAACCACATTAATCAATCCAAAAAGCCCAAATGAAGTTCAATATCTTAAATATCGCACTTTTCTTATCTACCGTTTACTCACGGAAGTCGGCCCCAGTGAGACCCCTGGAGCTCTCATGGCAGGAATGGCACATGAAGGAAGAGCACCAGATGGACAGCTTTGATGCGTCCTCGTTTTTCATGCTCCATGATTTGCTGGAGCTGGGCTACTGGACTCCTAATGACATCCTTTATCTTTATGGATTGACCCAGGATGCAATCGTGGGCGACGGCAGCGGCATGGGCGAGCACGACCACGCAGAAACCATCCCCCAGAGCCTCAAAGACCGTGTTGTCAACGAGGTTTCCATCCTTGTGGGTACAGACGAGAAAGGAAACATCCCCAAGAAACACTGGCTCGAATTTTCTCAGGATGGCGGTGTTTTGCCGGACTATGGCTTGGGGCCAGGTCACCATAAGGACTTTGAGGCAGAGTACGAGAACCATCATTGGAATAAGTATCACAGAGACCAGGATCCTGATGTCCATACAAAGCATAAGGAGGATATCGAGCACGAGATGTTGCACCATGCACATGAAATCGAAGAGACCCATTCGGACGAGGCCGGCCGGAAGGAGGCTAAAGAGTACGTGAGTCCTGTGAATTTGCACAACATCCCACAGAAGTACTTGGCACAGTAGACGAGAAGGTTGTACATGAAGAGATGATTAAAATGATGAAGATGGAAAAGAGGAAAATGCGAGGGAGAGTATGAAAATGGAGGGAGAGTATGAAACAACTGGAAAAAAAGAAACAATTGGAAAAGAAGAAACATTTGGAAAAGACGAAACAACTGGAAACCTGGAAACCTGGAAACCTGGAAACCTGGAAACCTGGAAACCTGGAAATTGAGGCAAAGCAAACGTGGGCCATGGACTGGTTAGGCGAATCTCATCAATCTTATTCAAAGTCTATAAAAGTTTGCATCTGGAGCCTTTATCTTGCAGTCTACTTCGTGACAGCACCCAACGCACAGTCTCTCAATTCGCCCAAGTCTTGCTGGCACTTTGTTTGGGAGGACCCGTTCATTCGAAGACACAGTTCATATGCTTGGAGCTTTCCAGCACAAACCCCGTGTATTTTCTGGAACACGGGAACCGAGCCCTTGATGCACCTGCTTAAATTGAGCTGCTCGGTCGCACAGTCCGCCTCCGACGGCGGTTTGCCCATGCACTGGTGAAAGGCCAAGAATTGTTGGGGACAATGACGTGCGATGTCTTCGATCATGATTTGGTCTAGCGTAGAGGAAGACATAATGTGTTTTGACGTTTTGTTTTTAAATTTGCTTTTAAATTTGTTTTTTAATTTGTTTTTTATTCTTGTTTATAGAACGTGCTAGGAAGCAGTTTATGAGGTGATGAGGTTCAGATGAGAGGAGATCTTAATATATTCAACGGACAGTCTGGAAAATCGGTGTTACGAATTGTGCGGACGTTCAAGGAAATGTACCGTCACTGTGGGCGCGCAGCACGGCTCCAAGCCTCGGGTCCATGGGGCCATAGGGCTGTAGATTGGGACAGGACGAAGCAGTCATCTTGCTCGCTAGTGTTAATAAATGTGTAAGCAAAAGTCTTTTGCTTTTTTTTTTTTTTTTAATTTTTTTTTTTGTTTATGTTTATGTTCATGTTCATGTTATTGTTGATTTTGAGAATTAAGGAGGATTTTTAAAAAGGCAGAGTCCTTTGAAAAGGTTGTTTTTCCCGTGGATTTCTTGTTTCTTTTTTTTTTTTCCTCAAATCCAGAAATGGGCATGTTGCCCTGGCCCTGTCGTAATCGTTTAATATGGGCCAAACTTACACATTTACTGTCCATTTACTGTCCCTTTACTGATGTATACAAAGTGACAGCAATAACACCATTCAGGACTTTCTGAATCAAAGAAACATTTTATTAGTTTTTCAGAAAGGGTGAAATACCCCCCTCTTTAATTTTTTTTTCCCTATGCCTTTTTTTCCCAATGCCTTTTTTTTTCCCAATGCCTGGCAAATTGAAGATGTTCTCCTTGCGAGGGGTTTTGATCAAAGGAAGATGATTGGGGCCGCGAAGATGGCTCCAAATAGTTGGTTCCAAAAGGTTGGAGCACGCAACGGCCGGTAATGGAACACTGCAAAAACTTCTTAATCAAACAAGCTTTAAATTCTAGAAGAATTCTTCTGCTTGGGCCTTATTTCTTGTTCGTTTCTGAAATACTTAATGGAAAAACATGGGATGAATCTATTTTCGCGTAATGTTTTCCGGTCCTTTTTCTTTGGAAGAGTTTGCAGCCGTGTGGGGCGATCACAGGGCTCGAAAATTCAATGGAAAAACTTCAAAAAGACTTTATTTCAGCCTTGATGGAGGTTTTGAGCTGAAAGTTTGTCCAACAATTGATAACCTCAAGATCTGATGGTAACTGAAAAATTTGGTTAGGGATACCCAAATTATTTGTGGATAGTGTGATTGATCGCTCGAGGAATCCATTTTGGGGACAAAAGATAAACTTTTCGACTATACCCACTACTTGGAAGTAATTAGAAAATCAGTTATAAGGATCTGAAACTTGTTTTCGGGGAATGAAAAGAAGAGTATCGCTCTCGTTGATTTCATTGGGGAAACAAAAAAAAAAGTTCCAAAATCTCATTGGCTTGGCTTTGGTGGGGGGTTTACCACTCAAAATCTTTGACCAGTTGATAACACTTGAGTTTTGATACTTGGAAAGTATGGTTGGGAATACCGAAATTGCCTTTTAGCTTCGCAAAGATATCTTGGAGTCTTAAAAAGTTTCTTGTGAACCCTGTTGAAGAAGAAGAAGACACCAACTCGGTGGATGGTGCTTCTGTAGTTAAATTATCTAAAAGCTGAATGATTTTGAAATTGAATCAAAACTACGGAATTTTCTTCTTGGATGATGTTTCGGAAGATCTACGAAAATTCCTTATAATCAAAGGGGTAGAAAAACGAAGTACACACCAACCCGATTATGAAGACACTTACCATTCAGTCTGGTTGTTGACTAAGACACAAATACCTCAAAAGAGAAGCAACTGGAACCAGAAGAAAATGGGCAGGAAACAAAACAAGACAGATAAATGCTTTCGAATATTTCCCACTGGAACAATTTCCAAAGAATTGGAAAGAAACCCGAAGAACCGAGGAACTGGAGTGATAGATTCCAGCAGTGCCATCAAACCCGTGCTACTTGAAGAAAACATAAAGTGCATAAAATGACTTTAAACAAACGGCCTTATTCCTGGGATGCTGCTAAAAGTTTTAGAACACCAAAACAGATTACGGAATAAATATTTTATTTTTCAAAAATAGCAAGCTAAGTTCAAAGGGATTGGCAAAATGGTATTCAAAAGAAAGCCACACACACTAACTGAGTTGAAATAATTGGAGGGATAATAAGGTACAAAAGTTCATGAAAGAGAATCTGAGGCAACACAAAACAGACGGAGTCCAAGAACTAATTATACGAAAGCAAAAGCTTTCTCTTGGTTCTAGATGATATCTAGTGAAAGCAAACTCCTCCAAGAGATTGAAGTATCTGAACGCAGAATCAAAGAGTAGCAAACTTTTCCAGTGGAAGATTGTAAAGAATTTACGGAATTCAACCCAGAAATCCCCAGGATGAAACCGCCATTGAAGCCCTACTATTAAAAAGCTTACCCTCTAGTGTTTCTGCATTATTTATGTGAATCAACAGAAAATCTAATCCCTCGCAGATTTCTATTTACCCTCCTTTGGTTTTCGCGAGTGGACTTCCAAATCGTCACACAACATTAAACTGTTCAGTAAGGACAACCAATAAAGGAGTATAAAATCTACCCTTTTCTACAGGAAGGTGCGAAAAGAATGAATTTCTGGAATTATTAGTATATATATGAGTACAGTGTTTTTGAAAGGATTTTTTTATTCTATCTTTCAAACTTTGCTTCTCATGTAAATATCGAGTTTTTTTCCTCAAAACCGTTTACATGGAAAACACTACATATCAAAGTGGCTACTTCCTCACATAAAGTCACTTACACCACAAAAAACCAACAACAACCATAATACGAAGCACCAATTCACTTTAGAGAGCACTGATACTACAACTACGGTGTGAACGTATTTTTTTCCTTATACGTAATCAAGGTTATGTTTACCTTATTTGGCCTAATTAGTCCCCACGGCCTGCGTAGGGACGTGTTTCACGCAGAACTTTCGTGCCCGAAGCAGTAAGAGATAGGCTGCCGCGTGCCCGCACCACAGCCGCAAGGCTGTTTTGGGAATTGTTATTCTTTTTTCTCTTCCTGAAACCAATCACCAGCAATGAAAAGCGCATGAAGGCTACCCAAAAAGGCCACCCAAAAAGGCTACCCAAAAAGGCCACCCAAAAAGGCCACTAAAAAAGCCGGTGGAAATTCAAGACATCTACGGCCACCTGTTGTTTTGATTCTTACTGCATAACTCCATTTTAATTTTCGGTGGTCTGGTTTCAGCCCACACTCGTATCTCTTTTCCAAGGACATTTTTCCCTGCACAAGACACTCGGCTCTTATCGTTGTTTCTCCGGGCTACTCGGAAAAAAGACCCCCCCTACTAAGAGAATAGAGAAGGGCCGCTTTATCACATGGATATTCATTACTGCTAGAGCACTTAGATTTTTCAAGCTTTCTTCATTTTTACAATGCTCCTCTTTTTCCGTCTCTAACATTCTCTCACAAGTAACCAAACAGCATTTCCTCCAGAACTATACCCCTGTAAATGCCACTTATTTTTCCGGTTGCACTCTTCTCAGGGTTATAGAAATTGTTGGATTTTTTTTTTTTTTTGTTTTCCTTCTTTGTCTTGCCAATATTCTTGCCATTTTTTGCCAATATTCTTGCCATTTTTTGCCAATATTCTTGCCAATTTTTTGCTTCTGGTCCACCGGGCCCGTTTTTCCTCCTGCGACTAACCACCGATGGACGTCGCACTCGCAAACTGGGTGTCGGATATTTTTGGCCACCTCGCTTTTGCTCTCGCAGGTTGGTTCGCCAAACAATTTGAGCACACAAAAAAAAATACCCACTGCTAGTGCCAGAAGCGAGCTTTCCAGCGTTTTTGATCAGACGTCATTTGGAATCATTATTCACAAATTGAAAAGAACCGTTTCGTTCTGATAACAAAACATATTTCGTATATACGAAAATAACGAGCGTCCGGGATCTTCTTCCATTTCAAGCGTTGAAGCGTCGTCACTTCCAGCAAAAGAAACGTGACCTTGGAACACACGCTTCCACAAAAACAAGCGTGAACGAAACACCAACACGAAAAGAAAACACAAACAGACGTCATCTGGCTACCACCCGGGGTTGAGCAATCATATCATTACTTTCTTTCCTCTCACGCCAGCATCTTTTTCCATTGTTTTTGTTTCCATTTTCAGGATTTTTTTTTTTTACTTGCCTTTTGTTGATCCAGAATTTTCTTAGTTGACCAACAACAACTGAAAAAAACACAATAGAAATCAAACCAACCCCAACTCACCAGTGCTGTTTAATATAGCCGCCCACCTGTGCGAAAACAAACAAACACACGCTCTAAGCGCCAGTCCATCTGATGTCTAACGCAGCCGCCATAGCCGCCGCTGCCGTGACACAAAATCAACATCACCAACACCAGACATCCAGCCACCAGCCCGCTATGAATGTGTCTGGATCGTCTTCCAACAACAATTCTGTTGTTGGATTGCACTATAAGATCGGTAAGAAGATTGGAGAGGGATCTTTTGGTGTCCTTTTCGAAGGTAGCAACATCATCAACGGCGTTGCCGTTGCCATCAAGTTCGAGCCTCGCAAGACCGAGGCCCCTCAATTGAGGGATGAGTACCGCACCTATAAGCACTTACAAGGCTGTGACGGAATCCCCAACGCTTACTATTTCGGCCAAGAGGGCTTGCATTCGATCCTTGTGATTGATTTGTTGGGTCCTTCTTTGGAAGATTTGTTCGACTGGTGCGGCCGGAGGTTCTCCGTGAAAACCGTGGTACAAATTGCAATCCAAATGTTGTCATTGATCGAGGAAGTTCACCGTCACGATTTGATCTATCGTGATATCAAGCCGGACAACTTCCTTATCGGACGCCAGGGCTTCCCCAACGAAAACAAGGTTCACTTGATTGACTTCGGTATGGCGAAACAATATAGAGATCCCAGAACAAAGCAGCACATTCCGTACCGGGAGAAAAAGTCGTTGAGCGGCACTGCCCGTTACATGTCCATCAACACCCACTTGGGCCGTGAACAGCTGAGGAGAGACGACTTGGAGGCCTTGGGCCATGTTTTTTTCTACTTCTTGCGCGGTCAGTTGCCTTGGCAGGGGTTGAAGGCACCTACAAACAAGCAAAAGTACGAGAAGATTGGTGACAAGAAGAGAACCACTGCAGCCACGCTCTTGTGTGAGGGTTTACCTAAACAGTTCGCCGAATACTTGGACTCTGTGAGATCCTTGCCTTTTGAAGCCGAACCAGCATATGAAGAATACAGAATGTTATTATTATCTGCTTTGGATGACTTGGGACTCAGCTGTGATGGCGACTTTGACTGGATGCATCTTAACGGGGGAAAAGGTTGGGACTCTTCTATTAACAAGAAACCAAACTTGCATGGCTATGGCCACCCAAATCCTCCAAATGAAAGGGACAGACGCCACCGTGATCTGCGTAGAAACAGACCTCATCACACGTCTCAACAAGGCGGTAACGTGATTTCTAGCTCGGCGGGAAACAACAATTTGAACAGTAACATCAACCCGTCTACTCAGCAGCAACAACAATTGTCAGCAGCTCAATCGCACCAACAAAAATTGCAGCATTTGATTAACAGACCATTGCCCCCTATCAAGCAAGAGCTTCAGCCTCACTCGAACTTGAGCTCCCACGCAAACAACGATGTTTCGGCCAACCAAGCCATGATGAAAAACTCCCAAACGAACTACGGAAACACTCAGAGAGTCAACCAGTACGAACAGCAGCAGCATGTCAACGAAGAAGAAAAGAAGGGCTTTTGGTCCAAGCTTTGCTGCTCGTAAGTAACCAGTGGTGCTTTTCTACGGGCGTCAATTGAACGACGAGATGGATGAAGCTGAACTTAATAAAGTCACCTTACTTCTGAGGAAACTAACAAATCTCGCATTGTATTGCGGTTTTTTGTACACTGCCTTCAACACAACTTGCCGTAAGAGAGAACGAAAGAGAAAAAGTAAAAAAAAAAAAAAAAACGAGAGCAACTCTTGAGTTAATAACATTTTGTAATCATTCATAAACAAAGTCCGCTAATATAATTTCCTGTCTTTTACTTTGGCTCGAGGCTGGTTTAGCCTTTCTGAACAACCTTAGTCCATTCTTCGCCGGACATCTCCATTTCTTTATACGTGTTCAGCAAGTAAGATTCAATCTCCTTCAACGCATCTGTTGTCGCAGGCTTATTAAAAGAGTCCTCTTCCATCATTGCAGATGTCAACTTATCCAATCTAGCTTTGATCACATCCGCTCTATAAGTGACCCATTGCCGGTAAAACTCGTCGTACCTGGACCCGTAGTTGACTTCTGGTTTAACCGTAGACAACACAGAACCATCGTGGAGAGAAGGGTTTTTGGCTCTGTAAGACGTGACCATGGTGATTCTCTCAGTGGCCCCAAGCGGCTTAGGAGCCAAATGGTTAATCAAACGTCCTTGTAAAACAGCAGCATTGCCCCTTTGTGGCCCCGAGACACGAGCCAACTTCGAGTCTCCCATACGGAGATAAGTCTCTCCGCCAATCATATCAGTGGTGTCGGATAACATGAGCACACACACAAAAGGGTAGGAGTCCTTATGCCAGCCCACAATTGCTGGAATATCCTCATCGGGGCTTTCCCCGGTGAAAAACCTTTTTCTTTTCTGGATCTCGCTTGGGGTGCGCTGTGCAGCTGCGTTCTCGTCATCGGTGATTCCAATATTGACATGGGCAATCTCGTAGTCCATCACCACTTCCAATTCGACACCAGCCATGGTAGAAATCAACTCCATGGTCTTTGGGTGGGTCCACGCAGCATACGTAAAGGGAGTGATGACCTCGTTCTTTTCCGTTACCCACCCACGGAGAACACAGTCCAAGCCCGAAGTGGAGCTATGCGAGATTCTGGCATGTTTCAAGAAGGTGTCCTTCTGCAAAACCTCCATTCTCATGATGTCAACAGCCTCATCGGTGAACAACGGAAACGGATCAGAAACTCCAATGGGAGAGATTTGCAACTTATGGGTGAGACCCAACTCCTCCATAGTGATTCTTCTGGTGTTGTGGAACTTATGCTGCTCCACAGGGCCCTGTGCGTAGAACTTCAAGTGCACATTTGGGTCAAACTTGACGCTTTTGTAGTCAGTGTTGTTTTCGAATAACGACGTGAAAGTGTCTGCCAAAGACCGGTTATACGTCTCTTCCGAGAGAGACTTGCGGCGGTTTCCTGCAAGAATATCAGCAGACAATTCTGGTGGTGCAACTGCGGCCATGATGGTGAGAGCGAGTGCGAGGATGAGCAATAACAGGCCACGACCAGTTCTGCTAGTGAGAAAGCAGAAGTAAAAGCAAAAATAAAAAAAATCAACGTGAGTTTCTCTCTAGTTCCTTTTCCAGAAAGAAGTAGAAAGATTCAAATTGGTAAGAATAGTGAAGATACTCAAAAGAGTGCGGTTGCAATGGCACTATATCGCCACCTTTTTATACGGATTCTTGCTATCTATAGATATTGTCATAGATAATGCGCGAGGGCAGTAGTCTGGGCCGAAGCACCAAGATGGGTGCAAAAAAACCCCCCGCGACCTGCACGCGAGCACAGGCCTCTGCCGATGCAACATGGTAAAACCGTCCAAAGTGGTAAATGGGAATTTCGATAGCGGAAAATCTACCAAAAGAAGGAACAGCGTAATGTTATTTAGGAGTTGAAGCTAGTGAAACTCCTGTAACCTACTTTTTTATTCTTCTTTTTTACCACAAAATTGGATTTCATTACTATGGTCAATAATGACTGTTGTCAATTATGAAGCATTGGGTGCAGTACAACAACCATCTCAACTTCCTGATTTGGTGACAAAATGCGGGTGCCCGCATTATCGATCTATAGATAACGACAATAGCAAGATTTTCAAATCCCGAAACACCCGGAGCCCGGGGGGTTGTGTTCGGGGGAGTTTTAGGAAAACATATCATTTTCTTCCGGCATAGAGTTGATATCCTTGATATTTGTCAGCTTTGAGATAAAAAATGGAACATGTGACCACGTGTGTATGGACGACAACGATATCTCTTATCTAGAGGTCCACAGACATCTGTTGGGTTTCTCTGGTCATATAGAATTTGAGACTGTTGAATTTGAGACTGTTGAATTTGAGACCGTAGAATTTCGAGATATTACTGTTATGAGACTTTAGTATCTTGAATAATGTGGAGCTTTTCTTTTTACTCTTTAAAAATAGTCCTCCCTTCACTCTTTTAGTGTAGTAGAAGTCCTGGTGTTTCCAAGACAATGGCTCTACGTGAACAGTATTTTAGAAGTATTTTGCCGCAAGGGGCCAAAGTTTTAAATAAGGTGTTCAAAGTTGACTTGTAAGCGTTCGTTCTGGGAGAGAATCTAACAAAAGATTCACTTTGTTATCTAGCGCTCTTCCTTTTTTTTCCTATCATAGTAAGTAGCTGTTAATTGCAGCTACATACCCTCGGTGGAGAATGAGTCAATGTGCGGATACTTTACCCCGAGAGAGGATACCAGAACACGAAGGTTTTGGGGAAACACAGTGCACTGTATTTGGAGATTCGTATCGGAGAAGGAAGGAAAGGAAAAATTTTAAGGGATATTATCAATCGAACGATGCTTGAAACAATATTATATGAGGCAGCGAAATTATTATGGCAACGGTTTAGACATTCTAGTAAGAAAAAAAGATCCTCTTTTCTAAAGCTGATGAGGTCTTCCAAATCAGTATTTCAGCAATTTGATAATATCTACTTGGAGAAAGCGTCTGGTCTGTTCCTTTTCTTGTCGTTTAAATGAGCTCCTCAAATATATGCATAACATACACTTTGGGCAATTTTGGTCTCTGTGCGCTTATCGCTATAGAGATTTCTCTGATGGACTGTTTCAGTATTGCTTTAGGGTAACAATTTTGACACGTTGCGATAACTGTTCTGGAATCTCAATCAATTTTGCTTCTTGTGAAAATTAAGGAGTCTTTTCTTCGGCTGAGAATCTTGCCAAGTTTCAATTAGTACAAATGTTGTACTGATGAGAGAAAATAGTAAGCACTGTGAATTTTCTGAAGGCATACGTGAGGAAGATTTCTCCTTCTAAACATTTTGGGTCTTGGGGTTTAGGGAAAAAGGAAAAGGGGGTTTGTTTTTTTCGTCAAGCCTCAGAATTAGTTTTGCTGCTTCCAGGAGCACCTTGAGTCTTGGTTTCAAACCCACTTGCTGTAGTACGGGTTGACTATCAGTATTTAAACACATACTAGAAGAAACCAGGTGGAAAATTCTGGTATTCCCAAAAAGACGACAATTTCTCTGAATTGTTATCGGGTATTGGCGAATCTCTCTGTCTCTCTCTTTTGACGGTAGTGTCTGTATTTGTGACAGTTTTTACTTCAGAGACAAGATTTCTGGGCTTTCCGTCAGATTCAACAACCAGATGATACAAGAAGCACAGGAATCACTTTGTGTCTGGCTCAAAACTAGATTCAACATATATAGAGGTTTCAAATTCTTTGAGGTTGTTATGGGTTCCAATATCATCCCTAAGGGTTCCAAGTTTTCTACAACCAGCGAGGTTATTTCTTGGGTAAAGCCCGATTGGAATAACCTTTTCAAGATCAATCACACTAATATGAAATGCACTCTCATAATCAGTTTGAGAAATGCGGCTAGGACTCTGACGTAATACTCTTGTGCAATCTGATATTGTGAAGACGAAAGATAGTAGCGAGAGACGAAAAATAGCGAGATCTCCGAAATTCTCGTTATTATAGCTAATGGCAAACAAGATGAGGCCTTAACAATGTTTAAATCGTGAGAAGTGGACCCGAGACGTACGCATAGGTGAGCTCCTGATGTGATAATGGTTAAAACAGCCAGTGTCATTAAAAGTGGTTTCTTTAGCAAGAAGCTGAAGGTCGAGGGACTGTTTTCATGTCATTTATTTCTGTTTTTGTTTTGTTTTGTTTTTGTTTTGTTTTGTTTTGTTTTGTTTTGTTTTGATTTGTTTTGATTTTGTTTTGTAAGAGGTTTGTACAACAAGGCATACAGTAGTATCTAAGTGAATGCCACGAAATTGCTTCTCAACAGTCACAAGTTCCGTTCCCTAGTAAGCCCTAAAACAGAATCTTGAAAAATCATGCCTTCTTATCTTCGCTCTATGCCAGCTCACATATTTCATGTGTTTATTTGATTAACGAAGGAACCATAAAAATCTACTAACTTCGCGAAATAGAGCAGTAAAGCTTCGTGGTCCACCTTAAAAAGACAAAAAAAAAAAAAAAAAAACAAAAAAATGGTAAAGTCTCTAATCGTGAATTGAACTATTTAACGGCTCACTGAGTGTAAAGTATCTTTTTAAAACTAAGGGACTTCCGTTGCCAGCGAGCAGAAATAATGATCAACTGCCACATCACTACCAAAACTCCGGGAGTTATGCAAAACAAACGTTTAACAAACGAGAGGAAAACCCAAGAAAAAAAAAAAACCTAGTTGATAATTTATGATTCTGTTTCTTGAGGTTTGATACTCGAGGTAAAAGGAGAATATAAAAGAAACAGAAACAAAAGCAGAATTCCCAAAACAAACACGCAAGTGTACTCCTTGCACGAGGTTAATCGGCCGTGGGTGAAATTAGACTCGAACCGGGTATTCGGGTACAGCTTACAAACAAATTTATGTGAGTTCCAAGTCCGGATAGTGGCAGTTTAGTGAAGGTCAATTCCAGTAGGGTCAATTCCAGTAGGGTTATGGGAAAAGGGACAGGTCTTATATAATCGCTGAATCTGCACTCCCGAACAGAAGCGTCCCAGTCTGGAGAAAAAAAAAATATTCACGAAACAAGAGAGGTTCATTTCTCACCCATTGCTAATCAAGTTCCTTTGTTTACAGGTGAGCAGTTAGGGATATCAGCCAACCAAGTGGTCCAACCCTCGGACAAGGATAAATTCTAGATATAGTAAATAGAAAACAAAAGAAAACACAAAAGAAAACACAAAAGAAAACACAAAAGAAAACACAAAAGAAAACACAAAAGAAAACACAAAAGAAAACACAAAAAAAAAAAGACAAAAACATCATTCATTAGTCAGTAAAGGTAGGCCTTGTCGCACCCAAACGGTTTCTACACACGAACCCTAAAGATGTACCGCAATTTAGTAGGGGGTATACGTGGAAGCAGTGGAAAAACAAATGGCTCCAGCATAATGACAGTACACGCAAGTTTTTTCGTGGACTTACTGTAGAAAGCAAAAAGAGATCTTCTCTTTAAAAAAGCAGCAACAAACGAACTTTATGATATGTGATCATTAAACAATTTGCTCATAGCCTTGGAAATATCCAATGCTCAATCGTTATATAGGGTCAGTCATGTCTCACAACACCCCAAAACTAAAGATGGACCATTACGAATGGGTCATTCGCCGGTACTTAATTCACCACCAAACAAAGCAAATAATATTGTTTTCTATAAATGCAACTACTGAATTTTTACAAATTTGCTTTTCTGGATTGGTGACAAATCAACGGCAATGTTTTCTGACTCAATGCCGAGTGTCCCTACCCACCCTGCGCACTTACGGTGTAATAATGACAGGCCCATAATGAACTTCCGGTCTCGACCTACAAATCACCACGCGAATATGGACCGCGCACGACCCAAACCCACCCTGTTCTGCTGTTATCTTCAAGACAAGGTCATAAGGACGGATCAAAGATACTTCTGGGATCTCAAGAGAAACACATATACGGGCGCAATCGAGGATAGCTCTTTTGTACAATCTGGGATTTTACTTCTTTCTTCACCAGTAGTAGTCAAATACCCACTGCAGGAAATCATAGCATCATCATAAGAAACCCTAACCATGGTCTCTAGACAGGCACAGAAAAGATTGAATAAGGAGTACAAGACAATCCAAAGTAACCCCACGCCTTTCATCACCGCCAAGCCCAACGACGAAAACATCTTGGAATGGCATTACGTCATCACAGGGCCCCCCGGAACACCATATGAAAACGGGCAATACCATGGATTACTAAGATTTCCTCTGGAGTACCCATTCAAGCCTCCTTCCATCTCCATGGTTACCCCAAATGGCCGTTTTGCATGTAACACGAGGCTTTGTTTAAGCATGAGCGACTACCATCCGGATACGTGGAACCCGGCATGGAGTGTTCTGACGATTTTGACGGGCCTTTTGAGTTTTATGACTGGCGAGGAGCACACCACTGGGTCCATCACCACCACCGATGCTGTCAAGAGAAAGTTGGCCGCAGACAGCCTCAAATGGAACACGGTAGAAAACACGCGGTTTGCTGCGATTTTCCCGGAAATCAACGACGCAAATGCTCTCTACATCCAACAAAAGGAGCACGAGCAACGTCAAAATACAGAGGACCACAAGAAAAATGGCTCAGAAGCCGTGGTGCTAGACTCAGAAAATTTAGATCCCGAAGATCGAATCCGGCTTTTGGCGGAACACGACGCTGCTCGTCCTGCGGGCGCTGACACAGTTTTCAAGGTGGTGGGGTTTGCGCTTGCGGCTGTTTTGGCAGTCTATGTTACGTTCTTGGGTGTATAAGCGTGGCATTAACGCCAAGAAAAGGAATAAGAAGAAACAAAAAGGACATTTTGGCTAGTAGCAAACTAGCACCAGTCACATCGGCCGTTCCATCATTCCTTGATGGTGGGGAAGTTTCTTTAGCATTCCTTTAACAGAGATGTGTGTTGATGTTTTGTCTGCGTAATGAGGCGTGCGCGAGAGAACAGTCAATACTCAAGCCTAGCGAGGTTATACCATGTATATTCTTCTTGTCCGTTGCAACCATACACCCATCTTCGTTGACAGTAGATAGCTCATGAAGTAGTAGGATAGACGGTTCGAGTGTATACATCCAAGTATATGTTTTATCAATGATGTATTGAATACAGAGAGGAAAACAAGAGCCCTTTTGAGCAAAATGGCGACGACATCGGCGGTGTGGTGAGCCCAGGATTATTGCATCGGGAGGATATATTGTACAGTCGATAAAGCTAAAGTAATGCGTTGATGTACATTAAAGGCCGCAGTTTTATGAATTACAGTACCGCGCCAGCTTCCAAAACAATCCACGCGATGGCTTTTGTTTTGGTTCTAAATTTAGCCATTGAGGATTACTTGTAGCTGTGGCCATTAGTGAAGATGGGTTTAATGTGCCACATAGACTTCCAATAGGTGTACTCGCAGAAAATGGAAAACCGGTAGTTTGTTTTGGGAAGGAATACTAAGGACGGAGCTAATTTCCCAATTCTAACCATTTCTTCAATTTACGAGGCGCTGGAAACAAGATCCAGTGGATTTTCATAAGCTTTACGAGTGTTTTCTTGGGAGTTCCAAATATAAACTTTAATACATTGCCTTGGTGCGGCTCCAAGTGACGTAGACTCGTGGAGCGTTGGAGGACCTATTTTGAAGTGTGGCACTACCCCATGTTTCGGAAGGGTTAAGAGCTAAAAGGTGCGGTCTAATAATAAACAGAGAAGTACTAACAGAAGTCACTAACTCCAAAATCTTTCTTCTTCGGAAATTTACTTGTGGAAAAAAAGGGGTATACAATTATTAGCTAGGATTATTAGATAGGATTCGTTCTTTTTTGGCTCCGGTTACTCCATGCTCACCACTGCATGTAACTCAGTATTAGCGTACTCTCGCTGAGCCTTGTTCACCGGCCATTGTCTAGACCGAATGATTCCGGAATAAGAGAACAATAACAACCAAGGAAAATGAAAAAAAAAAAAAAAAGAGAAAAGATGTGCCATGTGCCATGTGCCTTGTACCAAAGAACTAACGAAAACCAGAAAAATCAAAGAAAAAATACAATGGCAGTGATCTACCCACCTCTTCAAAAATACTCCACTACAGCTGCAAATTATTCCAGGTGTGAAATATTCCTCCCTTTCCACTGTTGGCTTGCTATTCCCTGGCACCAACACGCAGCACCAATACGCGTGGCCCTGCCCTATGTCGGAAAACGCGCTGCGGTACCTTGTTTCAGACATCGCGAATATGACAAATGTACAGGTATCGAAGAACGCGGCCCTGGCAAGGCAAGTGGGGCCCGTTTTTTTTTTTGCCGCATGAATGTAGTATACTAACGCAAACATTGTTTGGGTTTAAGAAGGTCGACAGTAGTCAAGTAAAGGAATCATAGGGAATGATAAGGAAATAAAATATAAAATATAAAAAAAGGAACAAAAGGAACAAAAAGGTACAGGATAAAAGATAAAAGATAAAAGATAAAAAAAATAAAAAAAAATACTACAAAGTCAGCGGATAGAAATCTAACACTAGCATAAGCAAACCGGCGCATTTTCCACGCGTGTTAATTGCTCTTAGCCTACGGCAACTAGTACGCGTGGGATTTAGCGCACGGGTGAATCGGCCCACCGGGCACCCCGCCGGGGTGGTCAATCACGGTCAAACGGTGATTCGCGTTTCTGGCGACCGTTATGTGTGGCGGCCACAAGAGCTACGGAAGGTAGTTGGAAAGCACAAAAAAGGAAAGGATCAAGCAGCAAAAGAAAAGGACCAAGCAAAAGGGAAAGGAAAGGGAGCTGGAGAAGGGACCATCAAAAAGAAAGGCGTAACGAAAATGTCCCGAGAAGGGCGCTGGGGTATTGCAAAACAGACAACATAGATGAAAAACACCTGAAACGAACATGACGGAATCAGTGTGTGACACGTCTGTCGCGATTTGGAGGGCCCCATTGCTCACGGAGCGAAGATTCACCCGCTTAACAAACTATCTTTCTTTTATTTCTGTTTTTGTTTCTGTTTTTCTATTTTTAAATAACTTATCCTTTCCGATTATGGGCCCCCCACTTTCTACTCTTGTTCCTAACCATTAATAGCTTGTCGCTTTAAATAGAACATGGAGCAGACGCGCGGCGGATCTTTTTCTGCTCGTAACGGTGTTTTTTTTTTTTTTTCAGTATTTTTTTTTTTTCTCGCTTTTGGTACAGGCTGGACTGAAACTCAAGCCACGGGTTGAGAACAGCCAAAAATAAATCATAAATAATTCCTGAAATAAAAATAGACTACACCTGACACTTAAACCAAAAGGGAAACGACCAAACCTTGCTTGTTCTCCATTTTTTTTTTCTTGTTATCTTCATCACCACCACTTGTGTTTGCTTTTGCACCCGATTCTTTCCTTTGTTTTATATTGATCTGCTGTTCCCAAGAGAGAACCCTGCCCCACGTTCTCCTTTATTGTTTCTGTTTGCGTCTCACATTATCTAGCCCTGGCCTTGCCAAGAGAAGATACGTCCAAAAGGCTAGATTCCCGCCAAGGAAAACACCAAAAAACCCATTTGGGATCCCGAACTTCCAAAACCCGAATAAATTCCTAAACAGAAGTTAACCACCGTGGGATCTGCAACCCAAGTCATCACCAAGCCTTGAAATACGCAATACTCCACCAAATACCTCTACTCCTGGCTTTTGAATCTCACCACCACTGCAACAACAAACCACAACAAACATCACAATCATAAACGCCACATTCATACCGAAACATGTCTCTCCACCCTTACAGACAGAAAATGGTCCTGACGGCCCCATACCCCGTGAGTGAACTCGACCAGTTTACTCAAGGCACACAACTGGCCAAAACTCCACCCCAACTAGACGAAGCTACGCAACTTAACAAGATGGGAAACTCCGCCATGTTGGCCAGTCCGCGCTTCAATGTAGCGCCGGTGGCGTCTTCCGACAGCCTCAGCACAGGCGATATCCCAGACATCAATCATAAACTTGCCCGGGGAAAGCCCCACGTGCTGTTCCCAGACTCCAATCTCTCGGTCTCGTCTATTCCACAGTCCCAAAACAACCACGACTGTGGTTCTCTGCAAACAGCGTCTGGCAGCCGCAGTCTGTCGCTTGTGCTGACGCCCTACGCGCCGTCTCCGCTCAACGGGGCGGGTCATAGTCGTTCTTTTTCTCTGACCCTGTCCATGTGCCTTGACCGAGGGGAAAATACCACCGCCCTCGACCTCAACCAAAACATAATCCACCAGCACTTGGGCGCCAACAGTGCCCACTTAATGCCGCGCATGAAGACCATCGAAATGTACCGCAAAAACGCAAAGAAATCCAGCGACCCTGCTGTGTTATTTCAGTATGCCCAATACATGCTCCAGACAGCACTTCTTCTCGACGATCCCGCAAACTCCAATAATGGCACCCTCTTGAGCGATACCCTTCGCCAGTCCTCGGTTACGGCGCCTCCTACGCCTCCTCACAAGGCCGCCGATGTACAAAAACTGCACGTGCGTTCCACCTCCTCACTCTCGCTTGACCGTTCGGCCTTCACAGCTGACTCTGACTTGCGCGCATCTCTTCTCAAGGAGGCATTTCACTACCTCAAGAGGCTTGCCGATAAGGGCTACGTGGAGGCTCAGTATTTCCTCGGAGATGCTTACAGTTCGGGTGCATTTGGCAAGGTTGACAACAAAGAAGCCTTTAGTCTTTTCCATTCCGCAGCAAAGCATGGCCACACCGAGTGTGCGTTCCGCACTGCTCATTGCTACGAAGAGGGCTTGGGCACGGGCCGAGATGCACGCAAGGGTGTGGATTTCTTGAAGCTGGCGGCTTCCAAAAACCACCCGGCTGCCATGTATAAGCTTGGCATTTACTTCTTCCACGGCCGCATGGGTATCAGTGATAGCCCCGTGAATAAGAAGTTAGGCATCAAATGGTTGGAACGTGCACTGAATGTGGCCACGGAATTGACTTCGGCTGCACCCTATGAGCTCGGCAAGCTCTACCAGACAGGTTACTCTGACATCTTGATCAAGGACGAGAAATACGCGTTGGAGCTTTTCGCCCAGGCTGCTGCACTTGGTCATGTGGAGGCCTCGGCCATCTTGGGTCACCACTACGAGATCGGCAGCATTGTGTCTGCCGATCCCAACCTCTCCATCCACTACTACACTAAGGCAGCTTTAGGTGGCCACGCACTGTCCATGCTAGCAATGTGTGCGTGGTATATGGTAGGCTCCGAGCCATATTTACCCAAGGACGAGCAGGAGGCATTTGAATGGGCAAAAAGAGCTGCATCTTGTGGCCATGGCAAGGCTCAATTTGTCTTGGCAAACTTCCTAGATAAGGGTATTGGATGTGAGATAAACTCCACCGAGGCTCAATCATGGTACATAAAGGCCGCGGAGAATGGCCAAGACAAGGCTCTTGTCCGAGTGAAGGACAAACAAAAGGTGGCCGCCATCACGAAGAAGTTGAAGAAATCGAAAAAGTATGTGCCTTCTGCGTCGACATCCATGGAGCATGAGGCTCACGAGAAGGACTGTGTTATCATGTAATGGTGAATGGTGACGGTATCTTCTAACACAAAAATAGTTAATCACACCTTACATTCTGCATCAAAAGACAAGGTCAATATACACATACAAAGGGTTTCCCTATTGTGGGTTTTGAAGGATACACTGTAAACTAAAGTCAAAAATCACCCACAACGTAAATGAGGTATAGTAACTAGGAAGTGCGTGTTGTTCATTGCCTCTAAATTACTCCCTAGTAAAAGCATAAGGAAAAGATAAAAAGAAAAGCAGAAACCTAAAAAGCACCGAGAAAAGCTAAAAAGAAAACAGAGAAACGTGATTTCACACATGCCAACAAATTACCCTGGACGTCATTAACTTAGCCAGCCCCAACATTGCAAGAGCGTTAAGACAACCCAACCCCACGTCACTAGGGTTATAAATATGCACATCATGCACACAATCAGACCTTCCATGCATGAACTCGACCATTGCTGCGTGTATAGAACCGTCGCCGTACAGCTAATATTGCTGCCTTCGGGAATGGCACCATCATCCAATACCTTAAAGTTGACTGGAATAGCAAGGATAAATCTGGAGCCACTTATGGACCAACCATCCATTGCGTCTTCAGACACCGCGTGATGAATTTTACACCTTGGACATCCCTGAATGCCGCATAACACTGAAATGTATGAAACATTGCTGTGCGGCCAACGTAGGTCCCTTGATCATAGCTGCGGAGAAACTTTGGGTGCCAATTTTTCTATAAAGAGGGCCACCATCCTTCTTTGCTGTTGACTTCTGATTCATTAGCAACTCTCCTCGTAACACTTCAGGAACTTTTAACCAGAAGGAAAGAGAAAACAATCACCCAAGCAATCAATCAATCAATTAATCAAAAACAATGTCTTGGAAAAACACAAACGAAGATATGTACGGCAAGAAGGATACCTATGGCACTGAGCATAAGGCCAAGGTAGACAAGGCCGGCGGTATGATGAAAGGTGCTTTTGACAAGGATATGGAATACGATGACTCTTTTGGAACCTCTGCCAAGAAACAAGATTCCTTCGGATCCGAAGGCCAAAATTTCGGCTCTTCTGGTCGGGGCGCAGAAATATACCATTCTTCAGACAAGCCCCATGGCACAGGTCAGAAAAACGCCGCCTATGGAACTGCTTCATTGGACGCAGATCACGAGTTTGGGTCGACCAGAAAAGGTTTCGGCACAACTGGTGGGGGAGGTGACGAATATGGCTCAGGATATGTCGACGATATGTAAGTGGGGGATATCTTAATGATTTTCATGTATGCGTGTGGTCTTCAAATATGGATGAATACAATTTGCGCCAGAAGGTTTCTGTATATGGGCTGCCGTAATTTGCACCCGTCATGTACCTGAATTGGTACTTTTGCCAAGAGAACACTCCGATGAGGCAAGTGTCACGATTCCTCTCGTTTCATGTAGGAGGTAGCAATCACAATTCTTCATTTAGCGATATTATCACCAGCCGAGACATGCTTTAACATATAGGTCTCTGAACGGGCAAATGTCCGGAGTGAGCTATCACGCGAGTCGTTTCATGGCTCAATGCACAGATGACTGGGTCAGGAAAAGGACCGGATCTTCAGACCCTCTACTCCATTAGGCTACTATCGGGATGATCGTCAGTTTCAGCGGGCCCATTAGACTCTGGATCCATGTTTGCTTTAGCATCTGTATCGGCAGATGTGATCTTGGTGCTCGCCTTTTTATTGAGTAACGGATGCTTGATGGGATTTCCATGGTCAACAGAATGACCGAGTTTGGCATCCGTGAACGTGAAAGAGGTGATTCTCGACCCGGTCAGACGTCCTCTCAGATCAGAGTTAGCCATTCTCATAGGTGGCGAGTCGAGCACATTTTGATCTTCGAGTGAGTCGAAGTCAAGAATAGACTTGTTGACGTGCTGCGAGATGGGCGAGTCCTCATCCAAGTCGCTTCTTTGCATTATTGCAGAGTCGTCCATGCTAACATCACTTTCCTCTGCGAAACTGGGGCTAGGGGCGGCTCGTAGGCCACTGCCACTACTTGTCGCCGCACGCATGCTTCGCTTGGTTGCAGGTAGATTTCGATGTGGCGACGTGGACAGACGTTTATCTTTAGGGCGCAGTGTTGTTGAGGCGTTGGAAAGCGCGGGCACAGGCCCAGAAGTTGTTTCATACTTGCCACTGATGAAGAGAGACGTGGCCTCTTCCAAGGCCATATCGTAGTCAGAGTCGTTCATTTTTTCGAGAACACACGTGGCTCGGTCGAGTGTTTCTTCGATATCATTGCTGGCGGCCAGATCTTTCCCGGCCCTGTACCTCTGGCACGAATCTATATTATCACATAAGGCACTTGTCAGGAAGGCAAATTCACCGGACTGGCCCACCAAGAAATCAAAGAGGATGGACGAGTTCATAAGCAAGTCCTTCTGTAAGTGTTCCTGTAGTGCATCACACATGTCCTTGTATATGTCAGTATGGGCTTGCGTCCAGCCCTCCATCTCAATGAACTTTTTAAGAGAATGGTTGACCGAACCCACAAGGATTTCGTCCACCTCACACCGCGTCTCATACACCCTTTCCAAATTGATAATCTGCTCGTTGAACTTATTCTGGAGCTGCTCGGCCTGGATGAGAAATCGCCGCACTGGATGCGAGATGTTGTCCTTATAATTATTGTGTACATGGGTGGTGACCCAATGAAGATCTTGGAGATACAAGAGTAAGAACTTCCGCTTTGCTAGCAGAAAGTACTTGCGCCATTTATCGTGATGGTTCTTATCGATACTTGCTCGCATTGACAGCACATTTTCCAAGATCGCATGGAGGCATGCAGAGTTATTGGTGTGGACTTTATCCATGCTGGATCGTATAGCAGTGGCCTCACGAGCACGTAATTCCTCGATCTCGAGCTTCTGCTCGGTGATCATCTTCAAGTACGACCCCACATGGCGGTCGAGGTTCTGCTGGTTGCGCATGACCTTTGTTTTGATCTCCTTAGCACGGTTGGCATATTTGAGAGTGTTCAAGGTCTCGTCGTAATGCTGCGACAGCGGCGAAATGCACACGATCATTACAGTTTTGCAGTTGCCGCCCAAGGAGAATTTGAGGAGGCGCGTGAGTTTCAGGTCACGGTACGGAATATGGTTCCGGCGCCTAGGGTCACATAAGGCGTTAATGCAATTTCCAAGCGCAAGAAGGGACTTATTGATATTGGCACCTTCGTTCAATCGGGCGCCCCTGTTCTTGGTAGCCGCAGCCCTCTCACTACCCGCAAGGTCGATGATCAGGAGTGTTGCATACGTGTGTTCATCCGACAAACTGGCTGTACGGTCATGCAGGGTCACGTTGATCTGGAGCACAGCGTGAGAGCGTGAAGATGCGGCGTTGGCCTCCGTCGGCGACAGAGTACGGTTTTGGTTGCCAACCATGAGCAAATGCATTACGTCGTCCACGGTACTGGGTTTGTGGGTCAGGAGGTTGGACACCACAATGCGTTTAGCCAGATCTTCACGGAGAACAAGGTTTTTCGGGGGCGTTTCGGGCGCAAGAAGGTCGCGGATGGTTTCGTTGTAGATCTCTAGGAAAGACACAGTCACATCGCAGAGCCGCGTGTCCGAGACTAACCCGATCTTTTTATACAATTCTTCCATAGTCAAAAAAATGACCCCGGGGTTTTCGGGGCTGCCCAGGATCGTGTGTGTTTTTCCACACCCAGTAGCGCCATACGCAAAAACGGTGGCATTATACCCGTCCAAAACACTATCAAGGAGCGGTTTTGTGGTGTGTGAAAACACCTCATGCTGCGTTGCACTTTCGTCAAAAAGATGGTCAAACACGAACCGGTAGTCTCGAATCCGGCCGCGGAACTGCCCGTTCGGGAACGCTCGGCGTTGCATGGTGTTCAAGGGGTTCAGTTCGGGCGGATCAAAGATAAGCATTTTGTCGTCAACCACGTTGACGATTTTACGGAGTCCCGTGGGAATGTTGCGGGAACTTTTTCCTTCGTTTTCGTCTTGTCGGGGTTGCAGAAAGCCGCCATCGCCGTAAAAAACAGGCGAGTTGGACTCTCGGACAAGTTTGTTTTCCTCCTGGTCCGTAAACGGCCGCACACGGACTGCCACACTGATGGAAGACTGCCTGGGTGTTGATATTAGTGCTGGAGATGTCATGAATATGTTTGAGTGTCCTTCGAATGGCTCTAGGGTGGATAAATCCCGGAAAACAATGTACCAAAGTTGACTTTTGGTACGGCACTTGAATTCTGTAAGCTTTATTAATGTGATAAAACACCAGTTTTGTGTTTTTTCTGCCGTTTTCTCGATGTTTGAGCACTTCTTAGTGTTGGATAGATTCTCTGAATGGTTTTGCGTGGAATGACGAATAGAAGCTCCGATTTCTGTGGGTCGGATGAGATTTTATCCCTAAAAAACCAGATAAATATACAGAGGAGTGTTTAATCGACACTGGAAACTTAGTTATGAGCCAAAAATGGGGGTTTTTGGGGGTGTTTTCCGTGCTCTCGGGACGCGACCAAGATCTCATCTACAGAACAACACGAATGTTTTATGTAAACACACATCCTGCACAGAAGCCGAATCTTCCGGGTGGTGCTGTGCTATGCCGAATAGTACTTTATTCTTTTATATAATGGATACTGTTAGGGCTTTCGGTGGAAACCCTCGATTGCAAGCTTCTGGTTTTGTAATCCAGCAAATTAGCTACAAAATTCCAACTTTCTTAATATTAATTTGGTATTTCGAATCCTCAGATATGCACTCGCATAATCTTAGACACAGTCTCCCACTGATTCAAGCAAGGCCCAGGTGAATTCTTGGCAATTAGTTGCCGGAATTGTTGCCAGCATTGTTGCCGGCATTGTTTCCACCTTGGTTACCCATGAACAGTCTAGCCATGTTCTGCAATGCAGGGTTGCTCATGAGGCCCTCAAGACCACCTTCGCCACCCATGCTCTGAGCCATTTGGCGGAGCATAGGGTTGTTCATCAAGCCTTCCATTGCGCCGGGGTTAGACATTAAGTTTTGAGCAGCTTGCATGACTTGTGGGTTGTTCATCATCTCAGAAAGGTTGGGCATGCCGCCACCAAACATCGACGACAAGTCCGGCATACCACCAGCTCCAGCACCGGCGCCGGCGCCAGCGCTGGCACCCTCGGAGGTTTGCGCGGAACGGCTAGTCTCAGGCTCAGATTTGCTGATACTACTTTCCAACTCTTCTTCGACTCTCTTCTTTGCGGTCTCGTATCCTCTCTTCATGGCGTCCGAAGGTTGCGCCCCCTCGATATCGATACCCTTTTTGTAAGCCTCCATGGAAGCCTGGGCATTACCCAACGCATATTGAGCCAATCCCAATCTGGAGTATGCCTTGGAGAAGGAAGGGTCCAACTCAATAGCGGCAGTGGCATCAACAACCGCCTTATCATGTTGCAAAGCCGATGAGTACGCAGCAGCCCTATTGGACAAGTACACCACATTAGTTTTGTCCAAGGAAATGGCCTCGGTGTACTTAGCAATTGCTGTGGCAAAATCCTTAGTTGCCATGGCCTTGTTTCCCTCGGCCTTCAACGCGTCAGCCTTTGCTTTTGTCTCGGCGTCGATCGTTGTTTTTTCGGCTGCTTTTGGAGCCGAGGCAGCAGCCGTAACGCCATTTACGGCATCAAGTAATCCCTTACCGCCAAACTTTGTGGAGATAGTATTTGCATCGGACTTTTCGACCTCAAAGGCGTCGGCAATACAGTCAATGGCGACGTCTATGGACTCGGAGAACTCCTCGCTAACTGTCTTGTTTGCGACGCTGGACTCCAAGAACTTAATAATGGCCAATGCCAAATCTTTGTTTGAAACAGCCATTTTGGTGGATTTGTGTTTTTTTTATTTCGCTTTTGTGGGAAGAAAGAAAATGTATGGGTTCTGTTGAAATTAATCGACACCTGATGTATTTCTGGACCAAGTCGATTTAGAGGCGCGGTGATTTTTTCGCATGTGGCACGGACCCCGCGAAAGCCGGGCCTGCACGGGTGTTCGAGAACATTCTGGGCTCATATTGCGGGTGCAAATCCAAGATGGCTGTGTGGGCCAAAAACGTTAACCGTTATTGTGAGGAATGTAGTTCAAACTATTCGTATTGGGGGAGGGGGGGTAATCACGTATCTTTCTTAAAAGAAGTACCAGAGAAAGAAGTCCAAGTTTATGAGGAAACAGACACGAGGAAAAAATCCTTTCCCACCCTAATTACCTCGACCTGGAAGCACGTGCTTATTCAAAGCCCTCGTTGCACAAAGTAGTTTCGAAAGTTCGTAGTGGCGGTTTCTCAACAGAACTAACGATTTCCGGGTAAATTGCTTGAAACCAAACTGCAATGCCCCCGATCGATATTCCAAGAATTGGGAGATCTCGCCGGCCAAAGCCTCGTGGTCCAATCTAATGTCAATATTAAGATCCATGAGCTTTTTCACTTCCTCCGATTTCGCAAGTACAAGCTTCTTGTAGCGGGACTTTTTGTTATCAATCAACCCAAAGTTGAAGAAAAAGCCTTCTTCTTCGTGGTCATCGTCAAGCTGGAGGTCCTCGAGCGAAAGGGTGCTCCTCCTAGAAAATGAGCGTTCTTCATTTGGAAGCTCCGAGACAGTGGAGTTACCGGAAGTCTCGGCAGAATTGTGATTTTTATGCAGATTCACCAAATCCTCGAATTTGTGCAACTCCACGTTGATAAGTTTGATCTTACCGTATGTTTCTTCCCATATGCGAGCCTTTTGGATAATATTTCGACATTTCGAAAGCAACTCATCCACACACACCTCGATCCAACCCGCAAACTTCTGGAGTTCAAGGTATGGAGAATCTATTCGTCTAGATTCAAAAATATCCTCGGTCTGTTTTATCCCTAATCCGTTAATGTTATTGAAAAATTGGTCTGTAACGTTTCTTACATCATTTTGTTTAACGGAGCCTAAAGCAGCAGCTCGATTGAGTTGGTAAAGCACAGATCTGTATTTGGAAAGATCCGAAATGGTGTACTCCACGAAGTAAAGAATTTCTTGGATATTAGAATCTGAGAGTTTTACGTCCCCTGCGGCATTCCGGGCAGACTCCTTGGCGATTGAAACCTCGTTGATCATATCTAGCCCCAGCACGTTCTCTTCCTTGCAGCATCGAGCAAATGTCTTCAATAATTGTTTGCGTGCCTCCGGGCGAAGATAATTTAAAAGAGCAAAAAACATGGACAAGTGCTCTAAAACTCTGTTACTCTTATATTTTGAACAGATGGGTACTGTCACTTTGCCCCGCAGAAAGTTCATCCAAAATACATCCTCTGAAGGGAAGAAGCTCATCGGGGCCAGCAGCTTCTGTACCTTATAAAAGTAACGAAGTTTGTCCAACGGGATGTACTTGGATGCCACCAGTTTCGATACCCTCAGCTTAGAGTGGAAGGTATTTATAGCCCAGTCGCTGGAGTTACCATCATACCTAGCATTAACAAACCCAATATCCATGCTATTTTGAAAAGGGTAATACTCACGGAAGTATTTGTCTGCCACGCATCTTTCAATCCGCAGAAATTCTTCGTTGGGACCACTCAAGCTTTTGCTTGCAGAGAACGAATAGTAATCCATAAGATTATAGCAGTATTTGGGCTCTTCAAGGTCGAAAACAAGGCGTGGGTCATGAAAGAGATTGTCAAGATTTTCCAACCGGTTGTAACGCACAAACAACGCAGCAGGTGTCAACCCCTTATGGTTCAATTCATTTACGTTAACTAACACGCGTGGTTCAGAAAGGATTTGAGACTCGGGGATTGCACGCGCAAGAGCATGAAGTAACGTATTACCTGCTTTATCTGTATGTGCGTCATATGTTATGAAGCCCGCTTTATGTTCTCTAGTCACCAATTCAAAGCCTTTTTTGACCAATTCCCTATAGTTGGGGTGGTCATAATGTCTGCACAACGTGAACAACGGGGTATGCGAATTTAGATCCTTCACCTCCCAATTGACCAAATGACCCAACCTATTCAAAGCCGCAAGGTCATGAGATAAGTAGTGGCCAACGGAGCGCCCATTGGTATCTTGAGAATTGAGATACAAACTTAGTTCTTGTTTGGTGCAACTGGAGAGTAATAAGTCAATCAAATCATTGATAATCTCGGGTACTTCTTCTTGGAGGGCTGCCATTAGCAAGTTCTGATTGGTGGAAGTATTCTTATCAAAGATGACATCTTCAAGCAAGATCCAAGGCTCCGTCCGCTCGAGTAGCATGGAAAATATGTGGTGGTTCCGAGTCCTGATGGCAATGTGGAAACAACTCTCACCATTGATGTTCCGGCTGCGCAACACGTGTTGTTTAGGCAATTCCATACCAGCAAACTCACTTTCTACGGCTTCTAGGAAGTTTTCCACTTCCCCTATGTCTTGTTTTTGGATGGCATACCAGAACTTATAGTTTTTCGCCGATGCGGCACTCATTTCCGCCAAGTGACCCTTTTCTGAAGTTTGGCCAGAATCATGAAGGTGGAATATGACAGCATCGATGTTGCTAAGTATATAACTCATAAAACCCAAGTCATCATCGGCACTGTAAGTACCCTTAGGTTCGGTTTTATGGTGAGATATTCCAAAATGACGGATGTAAAATAAGTGGCATTCAAGATTTGGTACTTTAGAGTGCACCACTACCATGATAAGAAGACCAATTAAGGTATCCGCATCTATTACGGGCCCTGCAAATGCATCAGTGGCGTCTGCTGTTAGTGTCAGTACTGTTTCTTTGACCACGGCAATCTTTTGCCTTTGGTTAGTGACATTAGGGCCTGAGAGAGTGGCAAATATCTTAATTGCGTTCGCAACTCGCTTGTGTAGAACATTGAGGTCCCATGGATCAACCACAGGAATGTCAAGTTGGTTTAAAGATAAACACGATAGGTCTCGGTAGAGGGCGTGGGTGAGGACGGTTTTTGGTGACTCTAGGTCGTCGAGGGGCTCGCCAGGAGCAACATCCGTATATTGGTAGAGAAGCAGCAGCCAAATATGATCGTACATATTGAGCTCAACGTACTCATGGATCAATCTGTTCATGTCTATGCCCGGGTTCTGCGAAGAGAGCGACCGTAAGATGTTGTACGCGCGTTCACCATCGGCAGTATCAGCGTTGACAATATTTTGGACAATTTGCGTGGCCCTTTGAACAATTAGATCAAATATTTGTTGAATCTCGTTGAGAGGTAGCTTCTTGTGCGTTCGTAGAGCTACGAACTCGCGGTTGTTGTGGTGGAATAATGTATAAAAGCTGGGCAGCATAGTTTTGGAGAGAACGGGAAATTTTCGAAGCAATTCTTCAAACCCAATGTTATGATTCTGGTTCTTCATTTCGGGCAGTTGTGTGAGCGCCAAAACATCTTTTGAAGGAGTTTCCAAGGCGGGTTCTGGCCCGTGTAAAGATGCCTCGATATAAATCAAGGTGAAGACCGAACCTTTACGGTAGTGAGGAGAAACAGCAACAAAATGACCCACAGATAGGACACGTACACGCACACTCTTCTTGAACCCCTTACCAGTGAAAATGGCCTTGTTCTTCAAGAGAATCTGCTTGCCATTGACTGTGCTGTATATGAGCAGGTTTTGCTTGGAAATAGGGCCAATTGGCGCCGGTGAAGCATACGTTGTGCGGATAATATGGCTCCTAACAAAATCCTCATTTGTGTAGCAAATCTCTCTAAGCGGTTGTTTGGAAAAATCGGTGCAGTTGTGGAGAACAGATGATGGCGGAATTAGGATACAAAAGTCCGAATGAGCTTGGGCAAGTTCATGGATGGTATTTTTCAAGGCAGACTTGTCGCCTGGGTTAAATAGAGCATCTAGGAGCGGGTTGTATAGGCGCACTTGCGCTATGCCTGTTTCATTGCTCATGAAAGAAAGTGTAAATTGTGTTTCTTTGAGGAAAGGTTGGTTTTGGTGGTCTTTTGGGCCGCTATCAAATCGGGCACTTTGATTGGGGAAGTGGGTCACGTGACCGAGATGAATATGGACGGACGGATTGTGTCTGTGGCATACTGAGGGTTCAAATAAGGTGTTTTTTTTTTTTTTTTTTTTTTTTTTTTCTTTTTAATTTTCTTGTTTTTTTCTTTTTTGAATTTATATGAAGCATTCATATAAAAGTGGACTGTTTCGTCAGATGGGTTGTAAATTAAAGGGAGCTTCCATCGAGTCTTTGGCTGGTTTGAATGCTCCACCCTTCTCAGCCTGTCTATAATAGAATTTGGCCGTGCCCCGAGATCTACCGGGACCTTCGCCTTGACTCTTCTGATTGGATATTCACAGGGCTCAGAAAGACGAGCATCCCTGGAGAGTTGGTCTTTGGAGGTAATTCTAGTCCAAGGTAACGGTAGTAGCGCACATTTCCTGGCGATGATTTGACAATTTTGGAAATGAAATAATTCGCATACAGAGGCACCATGTGGAGCAACTTGATGAAAGGTAATAGGAAAAGTACATGCTGCGTCTTCAGTCATGGCCCCTTCATCTAATTTGAACTTTTTTTTTTTTTTTTTCGCTTAAGTCTTTAATTGCATGTATCGTGGGGTATGAGAAAGATTGATTCACTTTCACCGTTGAGAAATGGAAATCCCCGCAATGTCCTGTGAGAGATCCTCTGGAGTGGTGATTACATTGCCCAATTTATCGAAAACAACAATGTCGTTGTCTCCCTCTTCAGACTCATCCTGGTCATGGTGAAATTTCTGACCGTGTTCTTTCTCAATAACGTTCCACAAATTGTCATGCTCGACTCTCGTAGTCAGTTCCTGGTGATCCTCGATAATGTTACCTAGCTTGTCGTATCTGACCGAGCCGGTTTCGTCATCGTCATCGTCATCGTCTTCTTCCTCATCGTCTTCTTCCTCATCGTCTTCTTCAATGACATTCCCTAAATTGTCATACCTCACCGAGCCAGTAGCACCGGTTTCGTCGACTTCCTCAGATTCCTCCCCAGAACCAGAGCCATCAAGGTCTTCACCACCAGCCTTTCTATTGACATTCCCCATCATCCAAACATCCCCCTTTGCGCTCTGTTGCTTCCGCTGGCGCATTTCGTCCTCTAACTTCGCCATCCATGCTTCCTGTGCCTTTACAACTGAGTCCAGGTCCGTACATTGCTGGTAGACCCGCAAAAGCTCGCGGTTGATGTCTAAGAACGTGGGCCCCCACAGGAAGTTCTGTAAAAGCTCTGCGGCCCAATCCTCGTGGCCCACAATCGCAAAACACGCTGCAAGCGCCTCTACACAGTTAAGTTTCCATGGGCGGCCGTAGTTCACAGTGTTTGCTGCCACCAAATATGGCAAGAGCCGCTCGTGTTTGCCACCGATTTTGTTGAACGGCACCTCATCTAACCGTGCCCATGAACACTCCACCACGGCAGCACCATTGTGTTCTACGATATCCAAATCGTCCGGACACACCACGCCTTTTCCGTTTGGAGACACCACAATTCCCTGGAATTTCTGCCCCACGCGCAAATTGCGGATATACCCAAGACGCTCGAGTTTTTTGCCCAGGCACCTTTTGGGGTCACAGTGGTCAAAATCCCACATGGCAAGCTTGACGGGAAACTTGTCATCGGCTGTTTTTGTGTGGGCACCCTCCTCCTGGCGTCCCTTACGGATGTGATGCTGCTTGGACTTGTGGCCATTTGATGTGCGGCTTTTCTGCGTCCTTTCCTCCTTGACTTTATTTTTACCCTTACCCATTTTGACTAGTGTAATGCGCTTCCTGGGAACGATGCTGCGATGCGCGATCAACAAAAAAGGGGAGTTGGAAAAAACTTACGGAAAATTTACTCTCCAAATAAAATCTGGGGAAAAAAACGGTGGTTATCGCCAAAAAAAAAAAAAAAAAAAAAAAAAAAAATTTGAAGTTATTGCTTCCCTCACAAGTTTGGTGAAGCTTACAGGGTGGCATCTCTTGAGCCAGGACTCTCTAGTGTCAACTTTTAACTTTGCGGATATTTTCGCCTTCAACGTTATTAGTACTAGTGTTGATTGCAAGAGGTCTTTTCGAGTGTCTTCTCTTGTCAAAGGGTTTGCGCTGTTCCGCCGTAAGCTGAAACCCCCTAAGTATTATATCTGTCAATGCCGCTTGTGCTACATCACACAACCTTGTTCCCAAGTTTTCGAGTTTTGAAGCTATGATTTTCTCTCCTAGTTAATTGATATAGCTGGTGGGAAGATGTAACCATTAGTTTGCGCATATCAACGACTCATATTTTGCCGTCGGTATTGTCGTGCGCTGATTTACGACCTTGAGATGTTCTTTTTTTTTGAAAACGAAACAAAATCAAATTGAAACACCAGAAATCATCTTTCTTCGTATTAAACTGATTTTTGAAAGTTTAAAGCTGCGTTCCGTAGCATTGTGTGTAAGTAATACTATAGTGAGACACGGTTGGTCGAGTGCGGGAGATATCTGATACAAGTTCAAAGAAATCACGAGGTTGTGTCTGTTTTCTTTCTCTTGTACAAAATGGCCCAACTCGGCGGAGCAGTCTTCCTGGTAACAGGTGTCTTTTTCACAGCCAATGCTAAAGCCATGTTGGAGCCAGCTTTGGGGCAGGGCTGGGAGTTCCGGAGCTTGGCTTTTCAGACACTGGTAGAAAGCTTGTGGTAGAAGTTTGAGGAGTGCTAAGAGTGTGAATGGGTACTGGTTTGGTGATATTATGAAGGAAAGTGTGAAATTCCGTTTCAGGTGGAATTGAAGTTGGTTCGGTGTTTTGTTTGTGGGTTGGGTCCGTGCTTGGGTCCGTGCTTGGGTCCGTGCTTGAGTCCGTGCTTGGGTCCGTGCTTGGGTCCGTGTTTGGGTCCGTGTTTGGGTCCGTGCTTAGGTCTGTCCAGGTCTCGGGACCCTCAAGCTTGGCACTCTCTATTATGTGCTCAACAGGTCTCTTTCTATGACTTTTTGCCTGAAGTCTTTGGAAACTTTCTAGTTCAAGTTTGTTTAGATGCTTGCATTGTTCCTCCATAGCAGAGAAGCCAGCTTTGGATTGTATGAAAGGTTTAGCCGCCCTCATATCTTGAGTCATTGACTTTCTTGCCCCACACTTGTTCACTACAGTAGTTCCAACTTCGACAGAAGAATTGTGGCGTCTTCTGTCTTGGACCTGCCACTCAGAAGTGGCTCTCTTTTGTGATGCCCTTGAAGGCGCAGAAATCTTTCTCCAGGCCTCGGGGTTTCTCTAGCGGGTATTGGTGGATGTTTGGGGGATGTACTATGTCCTTCTTTTTCGGCCGCGGTGTCTGTCATGGCTGCAAATTTCGTTACGGTATCATCCTGGCGGTCAGTTTTGAGAGTCAGCTTGGAATAAATTTGGGTGGCCAATTCTGGCACAACAGAAATTTTCCCGGAATCACTACTAGCTTTAGCGGGCTTGCCCGAGCTTGTATCTTTAGGCTGCTCTTTTGTTGGCTCCGTCAGGTTGTTAACAGGGCTGAAACAAGCGGCAGAACCCCCGATATCCGTTTCGCAAGCAGAAGTTTCACTTGTGGCAAAAGCATTAGGGGGTTTGGGAGTTCTTGAAATTCCCGGAGTTTTTGGTGTTTCTAAAATCATCGCCAGATCCAAGTTGGTGGATTCGGTGGCAAATTCTGCTGCAGAAGCCATTCTTACGAAAAAGCCAAACACCATTTGGAGACCAAATCCCAACAGAAAGATGTCTATGATTTTCATTATCAATTTCACAAGTCCTAGAAGGACCAAGGGGTACCAAGTCATTCGGTTATGTGTTGATGTGATGAAGAATGGTAGTGAAGAAGAAAGGTAGTGAAGAAGAAAGGTAGTAAAAACCATTTTCTGTATGCTGGGAGTATACCTCAAAAGTGGGTCCAAAGCGTGCCTGTGAGGGTCACATTTAAGCAAATAAAAATGGATAAAGACTCTAGTACAACAGAGCGATAGATAAAACGGTCTTTTTTTTTTTGTCTTCACTAAAGTATTGACTAAATTGCCCCGTGAAAGTGAACTCCCGAACGAGGAACTCATCACAAGACTCTTTTGGTCGAGTCACAATAATGGGAATTCTTTTGTGTCGTGTTAAAGTTTAGAAAGAACGAGCTGGGAACATCGGACCTTTTCTCGAAACAATATCGGCCATAGTACGTATTAAAACCAACAAGTTGATAAGTTTCATAAAAAGTGCTCATTTACACGTTCCCGATTTTCAATGAAATAAAAAAAAAAATCCAACTAGTGATCTTTTCGCTGACGCATTTGAATATTGGGTGCAAAATTTTGCAACAAGCCGTGTGGGATGTGTCTAACCTAAAGTCCTCACCAAATCAAATTAAATTAAATTTTTCGCATATTGATTTGAAGCCACACAAGATTTAGGAAAAAATCTCCGTTAAGCCCTTCAAAGTATTAAGAGTTTCTCCGGGTAAGGTTCTCAAAGAAATGACCCAGGTTTCGCAAGCAAGCTTTAACGACGCAGCCAAAACTGAATGGGAAATCCAGAATTCACATTTAACCCGACACTGGGAAGCTGAAGGAATCGAAATTTACGGCATCTTCATGCCCTCAGATTGGACAGGTATAGTGTTTTGCAGAGAACAATCAGAAAAGACCGAAAAGACCGAAAAGAACAGATCCACAGAGCAAGTCAAAAAAAAAAAAAAAGAAAAGAAAAGAAAAGAAAGAAAAAGCACACAGTGTCAATAAACAAACTTGCTAGACCGTTTTACATTGCTACCCAAATCTCCAAATTGCACCCAGAATCACCAGAATCACCAGAATCACCAGAATCACCAGAATCACCAGAATCACCCAGTTGGACAGCCCATACCCCCTAACTCAGATATTTGGGTAACATGAAAGAAAATTCCCGGAAAAAACTGAATTTGTGGGATTCCTCCAGTGTCGCAACATACGTAGACCACAACATATATAGTCCGCATCACATGTGCACGCACCCCACGCCCACCTGTGGCTGTTAGTTTCAGTTCAAACCCCAGGTACTGACCCCAGGTACTGACCCCACAACTCTAAATAAAATAATGTAGATATCCGAACTCAAAGATCGGCTTACTGTGACTTTTCACTGCTTTTTAAATACTATTCGAAAATTAGGGAGGAAATTGGATCAGGTGTATACTCGAATACAGTCAAGATTTTCGCGCCATTTCTTCGGCGGTGATAAAGTACGTCTTTCCTGCGACAAAAATAAACTGTTTTCAATTTATTTGGGTGTGGTAAATCAAAATATATGAATTTCGGATTCTAAATTTCGGAATCCAAATTTCAAATTACCGAGTTGTCAAGCGGGTTGCATCCTTTCAAATTGTTGACCAAAGTGCCCCGAAAAAATGGTACCGCTGGGCCGACACTTTACTTTATGGTATTATTTAATGGGTCTTGTATAGAGTTCCTCCACCAGTGATGATGACGTCGTGTAGACCGCAAGAATAATATTCTTGCATTCACTTTTTTTCTTCATATCAACACCCCAAGCCTTAAATTTATTTTTGAACACATTTTTTCAAAATTTTAATACTGAACACTTCAGAATACAGTGCCTATATAAGTTTTTTTGTATAGGTGGTTTTTTAAAGTACATTTGGAAGTTATTGCTTGCGCGAAGAAGGAAGTCTTGTTTGTCATTTGTTGAAGTTGATGTGCAAATTCCAAAAGAGAGTGAATACCAAAAAGAGTGAGTGCCAAAAAAAAGTAATGTTACTGGTTTTTTGTTACACAACCCAAAGGATCACACAAAATACGAAAACAGAGCATTTAAAGTTTTGGATCCCTTTGTATTGTTAATGTTTATGCGTGCAAAAGTTAGCAATAAACGCATGTGCCATTGCTTTCAAGCTCCAGGGTAATTTCTTACCACAGTGGGGGTTTATGGCTAAGGGTTCAAGAAAAAACCAATCTCATAAAGACTCAAATCCAAGCTCCGGTTTGAATCGTAAGAGGTAATTTCCACTCAGGAAAATTGCTGTAAAAAGTACTAAAAACAAATAGTCCAGCCTGGATTACTTGAAGGATCACTACATAATTTGCAAGTGTTAAACACTATTACTCTAACTATATCATTGAAGTTTATCTCACAAAATACAGAAGGTTACTGTTTTCAAAGGAAATAATGGTGGCAATTTCATAGTGACGCAACTAATGTTGGAATGTGTATTTGGAAAAGAGCCCGAGGACCCTTTGAAGATATTCTTTAGTTTTATTAATCTCGGCACAAGCGACGATAAAACTTATTGAATTCCAATGTATTAGTGAAGCTGTGAAGTAAAGAAAGATTTGAGGAATTTGAACCCCTGAATCCCTGAAACCTTTTCTGTGCTTTTGGAGAAAATCAAATAGAATATACCTTCATATCCACCTGCCTAAAGAGAATACACACCTACAAAGACACGTGCGATGAAACCAACAATCACAAAACTAGACCAATAGTCCAAAGACAGGGGGGGTTTCAAAATGGGAAATGGCAATTTCGGCTACACCTTCATGTCCTAAAATCAATTCCACTTATCCCACACACTTACCTGGTAATCGTGCCAACGAACTTTCGAACAGTATCATGAAAAAAGGTTCACCAAAAGGCAATTCTCTTGTAAAGCGCTAAATAATTTAAAAACCTCCGTTTCTTTCTTTTATATTTGAAAATTCAACTAAACCCAATCTATCTTGCTGGTTTATTCTGACCACTAAGGAAATCACCAGAAATATAAACCTCGCCATCAAAAAATAGTAAGCCATGAATTGGCCAAAAACGGCGATAAACTTTTTCTTGAAATGTTCTTAAAAGTTTTAATCTTTGAGTCAAAGAGTCATTTCTATCAATAGAAAAAAAAAAAGAAAAGGAAAAACATTTAATGTGGAACTTTGAAGTATTTTAAAAAGTTTTTCATCAACCTAAAACAGCGCTTGCAAGAACATTTTTATCAAGTTCCAAATGCTCCACGCAAATCAACACTATACTTTATGCACTTATTATAAAGATCTTAATATATTATACATCTATTTTTTTTTTTTTTTTGGTTGCCTATTATGAAATGAAAGGCCAGAGCCCATACCAGATGTTCAGGGACCCAGCATATTAATAAAACACGATGATGAAAATGGAATGTTGAGAAAGTACCCCGGGTAATTAATGAAAAAAAGCGACTAAATGCAGCAGGGAATATGCGTAGAATCAGAACTCCTCGTCAAAGGAGAAGGAGTGGCTGTTTGAAGTGGCATCATTGGTCTTAGCCATGACACCAGCCTTTTGGTAGTCCGACACTCTCTTCTCGAAGAAGTTGGTCTTACCTGCCAAAGAGATGTTCTCCATAAAATCGAATGGGTTGGTGACGTTGTAAACCTTCTTGTTACCCAAAGCCACGAGCAATCTGTCGGCGACAAACTCGACGTATTGGCACATCAAGTTGCTGTTCATACCCAACAAGCTGACTGGCAAGGAGTCGGTGAAGTACTCCTTTTCAATCTCAACGGCCTCGGTGACGATTCTCTCGACAATCTCTGGGGCTGGTCTGTTCTTCAAATGGGAGAACAACAAACATGCAAAATCGGTGTGCAAACCTTCGTCACGGCAAATCAACTCGTTGGAGAAAGTAAGACCTGGCATCAACCCTCTCTTCTTCAACCAGAAGATAGACGCAAAAGAACCAGAGAAAAAGACACCCTCGACGGCAGCAAAGGCAACCAATCTCTCTCCAAATAAGGCCTCCTTGTCGCTGATCCATCTCAAAGCCCAGTCGGCCTTCTTCTTGATGCATGGGATGTTGTCAATGGCGTTAAACAAGAAGTCAGCCTCCTTAGGGTCCTTGATGTAACTGTCGATCAACAAAGAGTAAGTTTCGGAGTGGATATTTTCCATCATGATCTGGAATCCATAGAAACACTTGGCTTCAGGGATTTGCACCTCGGCAGAGAAGTTCTCCACCAAGTTCTCGTTGACAATACCGTCGGAGGCAGCAAAGAAAGCCAACACTCTGGAGATGAAGAATCTCTCGTTGTCGGTCATCTTGTTGTTCCAGTCGGCGATGTCTTTAGACAAGTCAATCTCTTCGGCAGTCCAGAAAGACGCCTCGGCCTTCTTGTACATTTGCCACACTTCGTGGTACTTGATAGGGAACAAGACAAATCTGCGGGTGTTCTCCATCAACAAAGGCTCTTCTTTCTCTTGCTCCTTCAACTTACGACGCTCAACCTTGTGGGTCTTTAAGAATTCTTGGTGAGCAAGGGCAGCATCCTTGATTTCCTTGGTCACACGAGCAGTCTCGATGGCATCGCCCTCTTTGATGTTGGCAGGACGAACAATGTCCTTGGGCTTTCCAGCGAGCGAGTCGACGCCCAAAGCAGAGTCCTTTGCGGCAGCCTCGGCGGCTAATTTGTCAGTCAACGAAGAGCCCTTGAAGGAGGACATGTCAAGTGTGGAAATCTTACCGGTCAAGCCGTTAGTTGGGGTTTGTTGGACAGACATGGTTTATATGGAGTTGGTTGGGTTTTGGGTTACCTGGCAGTAGCGCGGGGTGGCGAAAAAGAAACTTCGGATGTGTAAGTGCGGGTAGTGATTCCAAACGAAAGAGGAATCGGCGGGTATCTAGCAAAAGAGTGATCTCAGGAAGAATGAAACAAGAAAACTTGGTGATTGAAAAACTTCAAGACAGAAGAAGACGCGGGGCAGAAAGGGTTTATATAGGAAACACGTACTGTACGAGGAATCCGAGAAACGGCGATATGGGTGTTTTGATTTCGGGAATAAGGAACCACAAGGAGAAAATTTTTGACTGAGCGCGTGAAGGAGCGCGTGAGAAGACGTGCCACGTGACGCGTGACGCGCGGCGCGTGCACACTACTAGCTGGACCTGGCGCGTCTCAGAGCAACGCACATTTGCGATGCCGGTGGAGGAGATCACGCACGCGTCTAGGTGGAGTTGAGGTTTTCAATTGCTTTAATGTGTGAATTATTTCAACTGTGTTTCAGGCCTGTTTCAGGGCTGTTTCAGGGCTGTTTCATCCGTGTTTCAGAATTGTTTCGTACATCCTCCTCTACAATTACTAGTCAAAGGCTGTTCTTCCCGATGCAACAAGTAGAGGACGTGTTCCGTCCCCGTTACCGCATCATTACTAATTGCTGTCCGTGCGGCTGCTTCTTTCGGATCCTCGACCCAGAATTCGGCTCATTCCTTACTGAAAATGGGTGGCTGGCAGACTTTTCTGCACACCTAATGTTTTCGTTATGGCCAAATGTGGCACGCGAAGGTGCGAGGTCCGCGCTCACACGTCCGCGTCGTCGCGTCCCATCCAGCCAATGCGATTCCAAACGCCTGGATGAAGACGTGTCTGGCCATGCTTTACTGGAATGGCAATCAAGATTTGTCAGGAGGTTTGTAGCCCAAAGGCCAGCCTGCTTGTCGAAGCAATCATGCACTTTGTTTAGGACAACATTTAGTAATGTTAGAGAAAAAGAAACATAATTTCAAATGCCGATCTCGCTCGAGGAAATATATTCACAACTTCTTTGAGCGCCCTGGCTAATACCCAATAATTGAGAAATTACAATGTCCGAACTTTTCAAAGTCCGAAGTTGCTGTCCCTTTGTAAGCCCCCTTCCATGATATTTTTCCTTTCATTTTTAAAGAATGAAAGATAAATAGCGTGATTCACAAAAAAGAAATAACAAAAGGATCGAATGATAGGGTATGCCACCCTTAATTGAAGAAGTGACCCATATGAGTACAAGGTACTAAGAACAGAAGGAACATTAGAATAACAGCAGAATTATTTCAAAATTATTTCAGAATTATTTCCTGTTCTATAAATTTATGCCACACTTCTACAACATTAGCCATTCTTTCATTTCACATCACCTGATGCTTTAGATTAAGGTTTAAAACCTGCATATAGCACCTTCCTCTTTTGGTATCTCACAGTTGGATCTTTATTTGTTCTTCTTTGTTGAAGTATGAAGGACCATGGGCATCGTCAATTGGAGTAGGCAAGTCAACGATGGGATGCAAAGTTCTTGTTCTACCCCCCGATTCATAACGGACGCCTGTTCCTTTCGAGTTGCCATAGTACCCACCATCATTACCTTTGAAGCTAATGGGTTTCCCTAAGCCATCCCCGTTGTTATGTTCATCACTGTAATGGCTTGAGTTTCCATCATCAACTAGTTTCTGGAATTCGTCGTAGCTTTGCAAGTCACGAAGCTTCGACGGGGAAGGTCCCCGTAATGGTGGACTGTACGCTTTGGATTTGGTAGGACTTGGCGCTTTGGGTTTAGTAGGACTTGGCGAAATAATCCCATCTGTAAAACTGTTGTGGTCACCGTCGACATCCACGGAATTGAACAATTCATAGATATTTCCAACGCCTCTGAAGTCGCCATCTTTCTGCTTGCATCTCAAATACTCCTTTAAGCAATTTCTCCACTCACCCTGACCCCAGTTCTGTAAACGCGCAGTGTCGAAGTTTGCAGCAACAACCCCATATGCATCCTCGATATCCAAATACCCGTAGTTGGGTAAGGAAGGTAATCCAAAGAGCATCGAGACCGGGTCCTGTTTGTTACTATTGAGATGCGCAGGGCGTCCGTACAACTTGAAGGTATCCATAATGTGAACGAAGTTTCGAAGCATGATTTCTATCGCAGACACTCCGGGATGGGCCTCGGGCATTAAGTATAAGTAGTTGGTGGTGACAAAGTTGTTCACGGCTTGTTTTTTGAAAAAATGGGATGATTTGGTCTTGGGCGACCCTTTATTAGAAGCTGGCGCTTCAGGATTGGGCGAGGGAGCATGTGTGAAAAATGAAGAGGTAGAGTTCACCGAAGTGCTTCTGGACCTTGTGCCCACAGCCTGAACAGGAGTTGGCGGGTTTAATGAGGCGAACGAAGCCACGGAGTTTGGCCGAGACCGTGCCTTGGGTGAGTTCGGTGCAGTTTGGCCAGAAAACAAGTACTCAAACAGTCTGTTTACGAACGCTTCGCCCTCTAATTTCATCATCAGGTTAATATCAATCATGAGGTGATCCTCTGGGTACACGTTATAGACGGATGTGACGTTGTTGACATACAAGATCAAGTTTTTCTTGGTGATTTTATCGGACGTGTACATTTCCACGCGGCCATTCCTCTTTCCATCGGCCGGGATGATGGCCATGAACACCTTTATCCACTTGTTGGAAACCTGAGGTAATCTGAGGTTGCACCATTCAAACCTTGTGAACCTCTTCTTGTGGGCCAACAACGTATATATGTCAGATAATTGTGGGCCTTTCAACGACAACACTACCGCAGTAAAGGCCTCGCTGAGCGAGGTATATTCGAATTTCGACAATTGCATTGCTGCAAGCCACATGTGCATATCTGTGGGATCTCCAAACCGGAGGGAGGTAACGTTGAAATCATAATCTTGGAAAACAAGCAAATCGTGCAACTCGTCGTCCCCGGGCACCAGGTCCCGTGAAGCCACAATGCTGCAGTCCTGAATGTTCAAGTAGCGCGGTTTTGAGTGGCCCAAGATCCAGATCAGGAGCTCTGTGCCCACCAAAGCAGCCTCTGCAGTGAGCCATGCCAGGCCGTCCTCGGTCAAAATGCCAATGGACCCAGAAACGTACTGACGGAGACGCTGGGCGTTGGTCAAGTTGACTACTGGCAGCAACTCTGCGGGCAAATCGGTTATGATGGACATTTGTCTGTTGCGGAGCGACTGCAGCGGCGTAAACATCGAATTGAGGCCGCCTTGAATGGTGCTGGTGCCCGAAAGAACCCGCGAGTGTCTGACGAACGACGCACGGGGGTGTCTAGACACCGAAGAGCCCAGACGGCGTCTCAGAAGAGATTCAGGGCCCGGGGATCCGGGCGATAAGCCAAGCAGCTGGCTACTGAAGGCCGGAGGGCGGAGTTTTGTGTCTTGGCTCGTGGTCAGCACCACAGCAACGGAGTCTGCATAGTCATCAACAAGACTAGGGTATGAAGGGTTTTGTGGGGGAGGCGTGGGAGGTATCGGAGTAGCTACATTGGGTAAGCCAGGCAGGTTGGGCGAACTGGACAGTTTTTTTGTGTTTACCGGAAAAGCCGGAGGTGCCGGAGCCGGTTGATTTGCAGGAGAGGTTTTTTTCTGTGGCGGAACAGAAGCCCGGTTTTTATTGGAGGTCTTTTTCCTCCTGAATAGCGAAAGCGATACCATGGTTTGCTGTGTCTGGGATTTCTATATTAGAGATATGGTGTGGTTGAAATTATGGAAGGTTCACTGGGTGGCCAAGGGTGTGAAAAACAGTGCAAATTTGCCAATATTATAGGGGCACCAGGTGTGGATGACAAATTGCGCGAATGCTCGTATATATAGTGCAGCGAGATCCTGATAAAGATAGTTGGGCCTGGAGGCACAGATGGGATCAAGTGGGAACAAATTCAGGGCGAGAAAAACCTGAGATTGCGGGCGGTTAAGATATCCACTTCCAGTCCAAATCGTTTGGGTTTTTCTATCCACTGTTTATTTTGCTGTTGCTGTTGCTAGTGCTATTGCTGTTGCTGTTGCTGTTGCTGTTGCTGTTGCTTATTCTTCCTGCTTGTTAAGAAATATACTTGGGAGAGGAATAAGAAGCCGACGTGAAGGAGAATAGGAACAAAAAAAAAAAACCTTGTGGTTTGAAGAGTTCACAGAAAAATATTTTTGGCCTCACCCGCCTTTTTTCTTGTGTTCTTGTCTCCTTCCCCGGCTGACGCAAGGCTGAGGAGAATATGTGCCACTCTTGTAACGCGGCGGCAGAGCAAGCAACCCAAATGAGAAATTGACTTGGGAAAGAAAAACAGAGTTTCGAGCAATACAAAGAAAAAAAATGGAAGGAAAAAGAAAGTGTACTAACGAGGCTCAGAGCAAGCAAGGGAAGGCGTGCAAAGTTTAATTGTAATTGCAAGAATTGCTGCGGGAGGAATTAATTCGAGGTGTGGAGACCGAAAAATTGGGAAAAAAAACTGAAAAAAAAAAAAAAAAAAAAAAAAAAAAAAAGCCCTGCTCATTAAAATAGGAGTCAAACCAGAAACATGGTTCATTTCCAGGAAATGTCATAATGAGGGCTATGCCACCGTAGTAAAGCGGTGCTCCATTTAATACGTGTTTTCTATACGACGCAAAATAACGCAATTTGTTGGGCACAGATCTTCATATTCCTTGTGGGCCAAGAAAAACAAAGAAAATTACCGGAAAAGCGAGTGAAGATGAGTGAAACCACACCCACTCACACAATCACCGAATTCGGGGCTGAATCGAAAAACGGTGACGCGAAACCGGCTTTGCTTTGGGTATGCAGAGTGATTGTATCTTCCTTTTTATTTATTTTGTCTTGAAAGTCTTCAAATTCAATGCGATTTAATTTTTTAACAGACATTTCGGCAACTCCGGCACTGGATTTCTACAATACAGCCACTCGCCAAGAAATGATAGGTGAGCAAGTGTGTTCGCAATACAGACTGAGGTGGTCTTTTCTGGGCCACCACAGTAAGTTAAGCTGGAACCAGCTGAGGTATTTTTGTGTTTTAGAGATCGATAACACGAGACTGATTCCACAAGAAGTGAAACCATGATGAAACCACGATGAAACCATAATGAAACGAATGTGAAAGTTGAAACCATAATGAAACAAGTGGTCATTGGTGAGGTGCGCGCGTTTTATGCGATGATTACTTTTTGGTGGCAGTGTTTCTCGCGGCAGTGCCGGCCACGTAGAAATCATTGGAGGCCGCCGAAGAATACCCAAATAAAGGAAATTTCTTCGTTTTTTGAAAAATCTTCAAATTAAATGATGATAAATTGGAAGCTTGCCATTCTACTTCCTTCACTTGCTTTTCGGGATCAACTTTCAGGTAGTTTTTTTTTTTTGGTAGTTTTGCAGATAAGCGTGATAACCGATATGCAGCAATCAGCTTGTTCATTTAGACTATTCTTGCTATTATGGGCTAATCTCCTCTTGCTGATTTATGATGGTTCCACCAACCAGCAGCTTTATTATGCTTTGGAAATCAATTACTGTAACAGTAAGGACTTCATTAACCTTAATTTGAAAAGTCGCACCACCAATCAATCGACTTGTTTTCCCCAAAAATGGTTGGTCTGGAAGTTTCACTGATGTTTTACCAAAAAAAATTAGATATAACGACGTTTGAGTGTTCTATAGATACTTTTTTGATCAAAACTTTTCAGCACTTTCCTCAAAAAGAGGTCTAAAACCTGATTCGTCAACAATGCACCGGCAACAAATTCCTACATGCTTACTGCATCAAAGAGGACAAACTCGTTAAAGCCTTTTTCGTCTGACTTGATTTACGTCCATTCACACTGCCAATTTCTCAAGACTCTAGTAAAATTTTACCAGACTGTATTTAATTACCCAGTAGCAAGGTTCTATACGCTTTCTTACCAGATAAGGTTAGTTGTGTTTTACCTCAAACCGGGCCCCAGGCTACGTCAACGCAATTTTGCCCAATTTTGGGAGAATACACCGTGGTTAATGTTCAAAATTGTTGACTATCTATCACTGTGAACATGAAACTCATCGTGATAATGATTCATATAATGATTCATATAATGATTCATATCATCATTTGGCCCTTGAGTTCAGACCACGGCCCTTACTTGGTCCTCTTTCAATCAACCTTGTCTTTAACAGACAACCAAGGCTGACTAAATTTTACCATAAGCTCTCCCCTGTTCGAAGATAAATCACTAATTCTTGAATCAAAAGAATCACTCACTTTGATGACCCTTCCATTATTGGAAACTGTGATCTCTTGGGTGTCTCGCGAACAGCTTCCACTATAGTCTGAGTGCAGAAAAAATTAGGTTCCTTAATGTCGCAACTGCCCTTTTGGGTTCCTGTTCGACGAATTCGCATGCACTGCGGCTTTTTCGCAGCCGAGCATACATCCGAGAGTGCAACCGCACTCGGTTTGCGCTTTCTGTCAAGGGTGTTGAATATTTATCTCCAAATTGTGTTTCGGCCTTTCTGGAAAAGCGTCTCTCGAGGTGGTGCCTTTCTTCATGTTTCCGGCAAGTGTTGAGGTGCGGCTTTAGTCTGTGTGATTGGGGGTGCTCCTCGACTTGCCCTTTATGTGTAACACTGAAACGTAAATGAGAACTGATTTTTTCTTTGTTAATTCTCGGGATTAATATTTTCATGCTTCTATTTTCTTCTTTGGATAAGGTTATTGTTTGTTTTCCCTTTTCGCTTTCCATGTTAACAAGTTATAAGATTTAGAGGTAATTTGCTGATTTTCGCCACCTTCTTACCATTTCCACGGGTTTTGCCTTGACATTCTCAGCCACCTTACAATTTCCTGAACCTCCTGACTAATCTTGTGGCATGCTTCATTTCTTGAACTTTGGGCGTAAAAAGTTTATACTCGGAGTAAATAATACCTGGGCTAACGTGTTGACTTGTAGGTATTTTATTGAATAAATTTTCTATAATTAATTAAGAAATTCACATTCTAAGAAGTTAGTTTACTTCTTATTTAGGTAAATTTCATTTTTGGTTAAAGTGAAGGTTCATAGCTAACTATTATTGTTTTCTTAAGGCCAAGTAAACTATGATGAAGTCGGTGTCCGAGCAGTTGATCAACAACAAAATCGCTCCTAACATTCTTCTCGGTTAGAATGTGAAATAATATGACATACTAACCATGCGAAGTAATACGACTCAACTTCCCAAAAACTTTGAGATCCTTTTCAGTTATCACCAATTAAATTTCTTGAAAAATAAAAAAGAGCATTACCCCAGAAAAATATGGGCCTTGGTATATTTTGAAGAATCAAATACATGAAAACAAAAAAAGTAAAGACCACTGGTAATACAAAATTCAAAAAGATCAAGGTAACATCAGCAACTAACTACATTCGATAGGCTCGAATCTGAAACTTGGGCGAGAGAGATAGTTTCCTCACTGAGATCATAGTATACGTAAGCCTTTTTCAAAAACACATTTCCCAAAACGTATCTTCCCTCGTAGTACCCAAAACCCAACAAGCAAGTACCGTCGGCTTTTTTAATGATAGCATCGGTATATCTGAGTGAAATGATATTTTTGCCAAAATCAAATTCAATGTACTTATCAATAGGTTGGTTACAATTGGTCACACGATACTCGATTCCATTGGACCTAAAAAGTTTTGTGTGGAAGGCAATGTCTAGTTCGTTCATAACTTCTTTTCCAAGTAGCCCAAAAGATGTTCCAGAGTCAAAGAGTGCCGGTTCATTCACTCGTATTGGCTTTCCATTGATACTTACAGACTTAAGGTCAATTGCCAAAGCTTCGGTGCCATTGCTGATATTGTACTTGGTCAATTCACCAGAATACTTCTCGGTATCGATACCTCCAAATATCAAGGTGCCATCCTTATTTTTTGGATGCAGAAACAACGAGTATGACGGTTGGGAAATGATTCCAGCTTCGTGCAATGCCCAAGGGAGATTATTATAAGCCTTTTTCGAAGCTTGCTGACTAATCTTGCCAATTCCCAAAACTCCCATGCGGCGAGACTCTGTTCGAGCAAATTTGAACTTATAAAGTACCGACTCATACGACTCAAGTTGGAATCGATCCAAGTAATACATACCCGACAAAAATTCGCCACTTAAGTACCGAATATAAAACTGCTCCCCAGTAGCTGCAGCATATTTGGAAGAGCTTGGGTCGTACGAGTTGCTGGGGACCCAAAGGTCTGCAGACCCAGTATCGATCGAAACAGTGACCTTCTGGTTTGGCGAGCCCAAGTAAACTTCAGTGAGATAACAAATATCACGGTAGTCAGAGATAGTCTGGGAGAAGAAGATGCGCTTTTCGATCCCAATACCACTGGACAATAGCCCAAGAGGGCTGGTGTTTTCCAAGCTTTCCAAGTTTTGAACCACAGTGAAATCAATTTTCAAAGGTAAATGCAGATCGTTTTTCTTATTCGCTAATTCTGGGGATGTTCCGTGGACAAAAGAAGACGTAAGAAAAAAAATAGTAGAAGCTGTGAAAGTAATAGTTTTCATAATGTTCATGTTATTTTTGTTTTGAAAGTTCCTTAAGAGTAAATAGGCATTATTTATGGAAACTGTTTTGTTCCGAAGTTGTATTCCCCTCAAAACGGTGGCTGAGAAACTGGGCTGAGCCCATCTAACATTGTGAGGCTTTCCTCGTTTTGTATCCACGATGGATGACAAAATAAGAAAACTTAAGTAGATTCTGGAGGTAAGTATCATTGTTTGAGAGTCAGTTTCATTTGTTAATATCGATTTTTAAAACTTGGCCAGTCACGCTTTTATAATGTTCCTGTTTTTGCGAGAACCCATTTATATATTGGTCGCATTATAATCTTTGCATGAAATTAACACGAAAGGTGTGTCACTAGTTTGGAAAAGCATAGCCCGGTTTTTACCTGGAAGATGATTGCATAATAGTGGGGGCTCCAAATTTTCACCTACGGGGTAGAAAGTTTAGGATTATTCTGACATTCTGGCAGTTCGTGTCATACGAGCATTGGGGGTATTCAAATAATGCTTTCGTTAAAACATCATTTGAGGAATTTTTGGAAGGCACAACGTTTATTCTATTCTTAATTAAAAATCACTTTGGGCTTGGTATTCACTGCCTCGTGGTTTTAATCCATATTTTGTCTTCTCGGTTCCTTCGTTTCACACTTCCATCCATTAAGGAGTTCTCAGAAATACACTAATCTCTCAACACGTGCACCCTCCCAAAAATATTCAAGGAAGCTGTTGCTCACATGTTATTCTGATCGCTTTCTCAATTTAGTTTTCCCTTGAGCTAATCACGGCCTTTTAGCTTGTGTTTTGAGCAACTTTTTCGGTTGTTTTTGAGATAACTTGGTTTGTTTTCAAGTATGAGCTTGTATATATTACAGTAAGATCTCCATAAAAGCATGGGTTACACACGCGAATTAATACTTGGCTCTCCAAACTTGTTTAAGGAATATATTTTATATTAATCTATATATTTAAGAGATATAATATACCTAGAATGTTTCAATACACTGAAGATTGAGTATTTGCAGGATTTGTTTTTACATTCAGAAAAGAAAAAAATCTCAAAAATTGGTATAAGTAGGGGTATTTTATTCGGTTGTAGATCCTTTGCAGTTAACGAGCTTTACAAACATTGTGCTTTGTAGTAAAGTTGTTCTTGTACTTTCGAAACACAATATTTACTAAGGTTATTGACGTTCTGTTTCAAGACTGTCATCATCACCTAATCGGGGCACCCAAGAAATAAATCATTAACATTTCAGTGAGCAGCCCATGTAAAATTTTACTTTTTTCCTGCGAATTATTTATAAATAAATGAGTAATGTTTCTTGTGGACGAAACGAGAGAGATTCCTTGATAAAAGGTGGCAAGAAAAGAGCCAAAAAGATTTACAAGCAGCTAGTAGTGAAAACGCAAACACTCGCCCCATTATCCACAGAGTTTCAAATAATTCATCCCGCTTAATTTCTCATCAACATGGCTTAAAACCACCAAGCACAAAATTTGGACTTGTTCGAAGACCAAGTAATGATGATAAGACCTATAAAAGACGGAAGCTCCTCAATTTACACCCTCACAATGATAAAAACTACTGTCTCCTACATAGGGTCTGGATAAGAAGTCTTATTTGGCCCAGACCAAGCTGGCCCGCTCTTCAGCATCTACAAAAATGATAGTACACGTTGACACCCAGCAAATATTCAGTAAAGTAACACCTCCATGCTAAAATTCCAGAGCTAGGTATCAAAAGGCAGGATTCGACAACTTACAACTAAGCATATGCTTAAATAGAAAATGCCGGACAAGAAATTCTACTTATCAACGATCAAAAACAACAAGACTTCACAAACTTGGCAATCTTAGCTAGTTAAACTTCGTATGTACCTACTGAACTGCTATTTTGTTGGTGTTAGTGTCCAACTGAGAGCTCCAAACCCTTCTTCCAAAGGTCCGAAGTAGTCAAGGTATATTCAAAAGCCAAAGGTTAGTATATAAAGGGTATCCTTCAAGAAGGAATGAACCCCACAGCCGGCCTTGGCCTAAACACTCCTAACATAAACCTCACCCGTCTTTCTCTCTTTCATACCTTCCAAATAACGAATGTTCGAATTTATCAAACGCCTCTCTCCACTTTTTGCCACATGGAACTTCTTTGTCCGCCGAAAAATCCTCCACTGGCTTCCCCACTTCCTTAAGTTCACCTTGTAACATGTTGTATATATGACAGAACTGACCAAACACCTGGTGGTCTTCCAAAGTTAGTGGAGCAAGCCTTTCCCTTGCTAGGCTGACAAGGAAGTAAGATCGCCACTTTTGTTCCATGATAGCCGCACAATTTTGGAAGTACGCAGCCACCCCCATATTTTGAACAATTCTCGTGAGATGTTGCTCAAATACTTTTACAGCTATGCCACGATCTGCGTCATAAAGTCCTTTTCTTAAGGTGTGATAAGTACCATTCAAAAAGTTTATGGCTTTCTGGACTTCGTCTGCCAATTCACCAAGACTTAGGCCCAAGGCAGTGTGGTAATGGGGGTCCAGAACGTCACAGTGTAGAACTTTAGTAGAGATTTCACCTAAGGCCTTTCTCCAATTCTCTGGGTCGACTTTTCTTTCAAAAATCTCCAAAATTTCCCTCATATAACTCTGGAGTAGCTTTTCGGTTTCTTCGGGTGGCAATTTGGATTTGTGGCCTATGATTTTAGGTGGAGAGTCTCCATCATAGCACCTGGTGTTGACATGTGGTCGCCAGAAGCTTTGTGTACTGGTTGAAGATGGTGGAGTCAACTTTTCCAAGGAAATATGTTCGTATGGACACGGCATGAGCGTCGTGCAACTGACTTTGACCCATTCTGTTTTGGGGTGTTGCACTTTTGGTAA